>VZQC01004671.1:1838985-1849305 GCA_009823505.1 Rhizomys pruinosus | reverse complement strand
ACCAAATTTAACTAATCTAAACATTTCACTAAGCCTTAAAATATCCTATAATATGTGGATAAAGCTTGGGCAGAGTTGAGTACCTGCCAAATAAATTTTACCCAATACACACTTTGCTCTTTAAAGCTATATGAGTGGACTATGACTTCAGAGAAATCAAGTCCATTAACTTATATGGTTTATTTTGTATTTCTGTATAAATCTCTACTGAAATACCTCTCTATATAAATATGTGTTATTTTTAAGTATACCCTTTTAAACTGCAAATCTTACAGAGTGGATTTTAATGACTATCTTCCTCCAAGCTCTTGGCCTTCTTCAGGCCTGGCATGAAAACCTGCTTTAAAGACTTTTCAGTATCTAGCTCCTTTTTTTTTTTTTTTAGTACAAGCATCCTTCATATAAAACCAATTTGCAAGCAGTTGTGCCCCAGCCCACACAGCCCAAGGCTCCCACCACCCAGCTAGAGGCACTTGAATGTTCAATCAAGTTGATCAAATAAGTGTCCAGACTATATTGTCGTAGTTTACCGTTCACCCCAATTGCAGCCCTTACATTCTACCACTACCCCTCTTCCGCAGATTGTTCCTTAGGCTTAGAAAAGGGTGTTTTAATCCATGGATTACTTTTTTTCCTGTGAAAGATGACAAGGGCTTACTGTGGCATATAATATCTCCTAATGACTAGAGGGTATAAGCTTGTGGCAACATCCATGAGTTATTCCTCCAAGGAGAGAGCTAATAGCCAAATAGATTTGGGATATACAGACGTGTGGCTGCCACTGTTTCACAGTATCTCCAAGCAGGTGAGGTGTAGCTGATGTTGGTGGAGGAGTCTTGCTTGACTAAAGGAGACCAACATTTGCTTTATTGGCTCAGTGGCCTTTGGTAACACTCTCTGGTATTCCTTGCTTGACTCAAGGAGACCAACATTTGCTTTATTGGTTCAGTGGCCTTTGGTAACACTCTCTCTGTATACTTGCAAGTGCGGTCTCAATACAAACTTCCCATGCTTACATCAGGTCATTGACAGCAGGGTGGGCCTTACCGCCTCTCTTCTTGCAGGTATCCCAGTTTACAGGCAGGAAGTATTTACCTTTTTTTGGGGGGGGGGACTTGGATCCCCTGGCCAACATCTTCTTGACAGAATAATCCATTGCTGCTATCAGTGCTCTCTTGTGTTAATATATTTTTCTTATATGCAGCACTTAAAGAGACTTTAGTATTATATTTGGTTCTGCATAGAGAATAATCCTTTCTACAGTTACTATGTCTATTAGTCAATTAAAGAAAGCAGTTTTTTACCAGTTTTATAAGAGATTACTTCTATAACAGTCAGCTCTAATTTACAGTTAGAGGATGACTTCATTACCACCATGTTTTTCTTTATTCTATGAAAAAGAGGTAAGGAGGTCTCTCATATTGAAACTGTGCTGCACCTAGAAAGTTCATTAGGACTCATTATAAACAGTTGTTACACCTATGGTCCTCAGAGATGTTTGATGCTTGCAGCAGTCTGAGGATTTTCTTCCTTTTAGTGTTAAGATGGCCATCTTCTCTGCTGGTATTTCTTGGTACATCCTACACGATGGAAGGCTGTATCCTTTCTTTCTCAGCCATTGAGTTGGTGACGTTTTGACCTGTGGGAACATACAAATCTTTTCCCATAGTTAGTTTTAAGATTAAATTGAAAGTTTTTGACAAAAAAGTTTAATATGTAACTGTATCCCCCCCTTTTTTATTTTAGGTTTTTTTTTTTTTTTTTGACCCATGAGTCTCAAAAAGGCAGTTGTAGTATACATACCTATAGGCAGGAATCAAGGTGTAAATTTCATTAAATTTATCCATGCTCTTTTGGGTGACTGTATATTGTTAATTTGGGAAGCAAACTTAATTCCTTAAGTTAAATTATCCTACAGGTAAAAGAGAATATTACAAGATGATACTGTATAACACAAAAATTATAGAGAACATTTGTATATGTTAATCCCAGAGTTATTGTTATATAAATTTTAAGTAAAATACCATGTAATTTTAAATTAAATATACATTAATAGAATATAGACCCATGTCCCTCTCCCGCCCCTCCCACCCCTCCCGGTTCACCATTTCAGTCAGTTTTCTGATGCAGTCTTTCTGTTGTTGTTCTTTTAATATGCATCCCTCTCCACAAGAAATATTAACAACTGGGTTATTTATGATAGCATCCACAGATGAGGGATACCATTATCCACTTTTAAAAGTTTAGATCTTGATTCAGTTAATTTGCTGGGTGTTTTTATTTATAGTATACTTACAGACTACTAGTATCACAGGAATTACTATAATGCTGTTTATCTTTAATGTTATTTGTTTGTATACAGTGAGAGAATCAAAGAAGCTACTGACTATAATTATGAAAAATGTAGTAACAATTAGTAAACAAGAAGGGAAAGAATTGTTTTTATATTTCGATTCATCATTAGAAATCACCAATGTTGCTAAAAAAGTTTTTGGTGGAAATAAATACAAGGTAAGTTTTTAAAACCTTCAATAAACAATATTCCCATGGTTTTGGAAACTCTGTTGAAGCCTATTAGTTTCATTACTTTATTTCCATTTTAGAATTCATAGAATAATATAGAGTTTAGTTCTTTAAAATTGTACTGAGAAGAGTTGGTGAGATGACTATGCTGGTTAAAGGCACCTGCAACCAAGACTGACAACCAGACTTCTATCCCTGGGATACACATGGTGAAAAGAGAACTGATTTCCCTAGTTTTTCTATTGCTTCCTCATGTGCACATTGGCACATTCATATACCCACACATACACATGTATACAATTATTAAAAATTGTAATGTGGAGTAGCAATAGCTATCATAACCTTTGAGAAAGCTTTGTATAACATATTGCAGGTGACAGAATTGGTAATAGCCAGAGGATCTGATGAATTTCTGTCTTGATTTGAAGTCAAAATGAGATAATTATTTTCAAGATACTAAGTATTTCAAGAATTAGAGAAATACATAAGTAAATAATTGGCCTGTAGAAAATGAATTACATAAACTGGATAATGTCTGTTAAGAGTTAGATTGAATGAATGTAAGGCATGATTGTAGAAAGGGGGTTTGAAATGGACTATGAAGAGTAGTATTGTGGAAGACATTCATACAAGCCAGATACTGCAAAGTAGAGAATATAAGGTGATGGTTAATGGGACATTTTGCAGAGGTATTCTGTCAGCAAGTTTGCATATTGTAAAATATTTATGTTAGGCCAGACATGGTGGCACACAACTTTAATCTCTGCACTCAAGAGGCAGAAGCAGGTGGATCTCTGTGAGTTCAAGGCCAGCTTGATCTACATAGTGGGAAACTATGTACAAAAAGTCAGTAACAGGATATATTCATAAGGAACCTTTATATAGAGAGCAAAATGGGAAACTTAAGGAGACTGATTAGGTGGAAATAATTTTTTCTCAGGAAGGACATTTATGTATGCAAAATAATTACTTGGGATAATTGGCAATTGTTGAAGAAAACAGGAAATAATAGCATTAAATAGAAAATGACATCATTTTGAATTAATTTAATTTTAGGAATTTACTAGAAAACAAGGTATTTCAGTGGCCAAAACATCTATTCATATACTTTTTGATTCAAGTGGATCACAGGTATGTATCTGACTTCATTTTTATCATTGGGCCAAGTTCAGCACAAAATAATACTATAGTGATAAGGTTGATTTTAGAGGGTATCTGAAAAACAAATTATCTCAATGTAAGTGTTTCTCAAATAAAACATGTTTATTTGTTAATGACTATTTCAGTATAGAAAGTAGGGAGTTAATGATAATACAAAATTGAGTACTTTGTATTAGAACTGGGTTTTCTTCCATTAGTGAATGGCAAACCTTGTTTGTAAAAGTGGAAATATTTTGTTGGGTCACTTTGTAAAAATTAGAAAATGCCTTGACAAGGATAAAAAAACAGTATATATATATATGTATATATATATATATATATATATATATATATTAAATGTAAGATGAATGGAGCTTTATTAAAACATACAATGAGTTTTGAGTTAATATACTTTTACAGTTTTTAAAGTAGTTTTTTTTTCTGCATTCTGAATTGAACAGATTCTAGTGCCAGAAAGTCAATCACCACCAGTCAGAGATGATCTTCATTTAAAAGAAAACTCCAACCCTCAAAAGAGATTTGCTAACCCTCCAAAACACAACAAAGGCAGTAACCAAGAAGTTAGAGAAAGTAATCAGGATGAGGTAAATATGGTGTTTATCAGGTGTTTATCAAACTACCACAGATTAAGTCATTGCTAGTGAAAACACAGAAGAAAAGCATTTAAACATTACATATCTTGGCCAATAGCATTTCAGATTTCTTTTCATCTTTTACAAATACAGACAAAAGGATAGCATATATTGCTATATTATAGCGAGTTATGTGTATGTGCAGGGTGTGTTATCATTTACATTTGTAAATTGCAGATATGAGATATTTAGAATAGCTGCCCTTTTATCATTTATGCAGTCTGCCACATCTTTGCTTTGGTTCTAATATATATTACAAACTTACAGCATTCTATTTTATGAGGAAAGAAAGCAAGCTACAAGTTTTCAGATTCTTAACATAGTATGTCATCTTATGTTACACTTATGTGGCACTCCCTGAAACTCCTATTTATACTTTTTTTTTTTTTTTTTTGTCTTTTCAAGACAGGGTCTCCCTGTAGCCCCAGCTGTCCTGGAACTCACCTTGTAGACCAGGCTGGCCTTGAACTCACAAAGATCCGCCTGTCTCTGCCTCCCAAGTGCTAGGATTAAAGGCGTGCGCCACCACGCCCGGCTTATTTTTTTTTTTTTTGAGACATGGTCTCCCTGCAGCCCCATCTGGCCTGGAACTCACTCTGTAGACCAGCCTGGCCTTCAACTCACAGAAATCTGCCTGCCTCTGCCTCTCGAGTACTAGGATTAAAGGCATGCACCACCAAGCCTGGCTTAAAGACAGTTCTTAGCTGCCATGTGGGTGCTGGGAATTGAACCAGGGTCCTCTGCATGAGCAGTGGGTCCTCTGCATGAGCAGTCGGGCACTCTTAACTGCTGAGCCATCTCTCCAGCCCCTTATACTTGTTAATTTGTATTAGTCTTAGAAATCACTCTGAGATACTGTGGGGAAATCCAAACCTTTATTAGAATTACTAGCTTTTATGTCATTGACTCTCTATATTCCTATAATTATTTTAAATGCAGATCGGTCCTGCACTAATTATTAATTTAGTTGCTACAAGTGTGTGAAAAGTATCTAAGAACACTTAGCATTATGAACCCATTCAAAATAATGTTATATAGCTATATATGCAAATGTCATACTGGAAAATGCAAATCATTGTTTAGCTAAATTCAATTATTTATAAAACATTGACAGCTAACATATAAAGGTACTATATTGCATATGCAGGATAATAAAACAACATTTTTTTTGTTTTGGCTATTTATTCAATACCAAACGTGAAAATGAAATCATTTGTACACCTAAAACACAGGAATTGTGGATATTATATTCACTTAAAATATATATTTTACACATAAGGCAGAATGGTATGAATAAAACTATATTAGATAGATAGATAGATACAGATATAGATACAGATATAGATATATACTGATTAAACAGAATGTGTTCACTGTGGTTGTATCTCATGATTTAAGATAACTACACCTAGAAGAAAGAAAATGTCTGAAGCATCAATGATCGTCTCTGATGCAGAGAGATACACTGCGAGAAGTCCAGTACTTTTAATCAACACATGTAAGTTTTACAGTCTTAAAAGATTTTCAGAAAGTACTTTAAGGGAAGTGTTTGTTTTTAATTCAGGAAAATTCTAGACATAATTTACCTAGAGAAAACATAGAGGATATAACAATTGATAAAATATGAGTCATGTGTGTCTTTCAACTGGAGGAAAATATATTGGATATTGATGTGTAAACAGTTTTTAAAGTATTAGTTTTCTGCATTTATCATTAAGCAGGAGTTAACATAAAATAGTGATTTTAAAAATTGGTTTAATCCAGCTTCTTGAGTTTAATTCTTCACTTTAAGGTTGTACCTTGCACAGATTGTCCTCTAGCTAAATTCAGAATCTGTTTTCCATTACTTGGAACTAAAATGCCTCCTTAGTTCATTTAAAGATGAAATAAGTCATTCATTGATCCAACAACCTTGTAAGACAGTCATTGAGTACCTGGTACACATACTAAGAGTTAAGGGGAAGTAAAAGAAAATGGTGACTAATACTGTTTGCTTTAAATAAAATTAGTGTTGATGATTTATTAAGGACCTTCCATTCCAAAATCTATATTTGCCTACTGGATAATTGCCCAGTGTATGAAGATTTTTCAAATTAATAGTTTCAGGTTTGAATCATTTTTTCAATCTTTCCATCCTTCCTGACAATTTTTCTCTTCATCTTGTTAAATAGCATCATTTCCACTTTCTTAGTGCCCTAGTATTTTTTTTTTCTCTGTTGATTTAATAAAACACTGACCAAAAGCAACCTGAGGAGAGAAGGGTTTATTTGGTCTACAGGTTATAGTTCATTATGGAAGGAATCCAAGGTAGGAACTCAAGGCCAGAACCTGGAGACAGGAATTGAAGCAGAGACCATGAAGGAGCACAGTGTGCTGGTGCTGGCCTGCTCCCCCTGGCTTGCTCAGCTACTTTTCTTATCCAGCGTGGGCCTACCTCCTCAGGGATGGTACCACCCACAGTAGGAGTCTTCCTACATTACAGCAATCAAGAAAATGCACTTCAAACTTGACTACAGGTCCATCTGATAAGGAAAATTTCTTAACTGAGGTTCCCTCTTCCTAGGTGTGCCAAGCTATCAGCAGTAATTAGCCATCATACTTACTAAGCCAGGAACCTTGAGACTATCCTAATAGCCTCTACTTCTTACCTTTCTCACCTGGATGTCCCTCTGTAACAAAAAAGGAAAAAATATCTGCCATCTTTTTTCTTTAGTAACACCACAAAGAAGAATTTGGCCACCACTGCAAATGATAAATTCTTCAGAAAAAGCCACTGTTTCTAAAACATCAGCAAATGGAACGGATAATGCTGTGTCACTTAAATCTAGACCATCTGAAGGAAGAAATAGACTAAATAATAAAGACAAAGTAAGTATACTTTGAAAATCTTTTTAAAAATCTTGGCAAGTTATTTTAAGAACATACTGAGTCACCTTCTTTTGCAAATATCATCTCAATTTGTTTAGAAATTTACATATTTTTTAGACATCATTTATTAGCCTTGAAATCAGGGTCCTTATGGGGCCTAACTAATTTCCTGTGCTTACAATAAAACATCTGAGATGCCTTTTAACTGTACCTCCAATTCACCATTTGGTAAGAGAGGTAGACTCCCATTATTTATTTTTCATATAGATGTGTGCCTGCTATGAGAATGACTGGCACAAACGTGAGATCAGAGTGGACTTTTTTTTTTGTATGTGTATGAATGTACTGTCTGCATGCAAGTCTGTGCACCCGTGTCGTGCAATGCCGCGGAGGTCAGAAGAGGGTGTCGGATTCCCCTGGAACTGGAGTTCTCCTGGAATTGGAGTTTCAGACGGTTCTCAGCCACCATGTGGGTGCTGGGGATCGAACCCGGGTCCTCTGTAAGTGCGGTCAGCGCTCTTACCCAGCCCCCAGAGTGGACTTTTTTTTTTGAGACAAGGTCTCACTATGTAGCCCTGGCTGGCCTGGTCTTGTCACTATGTAGACCAGGATTTCTGTCTCACAGATCTGCCTTCCTCTGCCTCCTGAGTGCAGAAATTAAAGATATGCATTTCGATACCTGGCACGCACTGTTTTTAAAAATCTCAAAGTTTGGTATGTGATTAGACAGATTAATAGGATTATTACAGTGTGGCATAAATACCCTCAGATATATAGAGGATGGGGTGATAACCCAGTGAAGAGGCAGGAGCCTCACCCATAAATGGAAGTGAGATAATCATCAGGAGAAATCTCCTAAAGGGATGTGAAATAGAATTTATTTATTTTTTTGTCTTTTGGGGGACAGATCTCCCCATAGCTCCAGCTGCCCTGGAACTTACTATGCAGACCTGGCTGGCCTTGAACTCACAGAAATCCGCCTGCCTCTGCCTCCCGAGTACTGGGATTAAAGGTGTGTACCACCACACCCAGCTTGGAGTATAATTCATTTTATCTTTGGAAGACAAATTATAGTCAGATATTAATGAGGAAATGCGTTCTTTTTACATAAAGTGACAGAATAGTGAATGGATAAGGAAAAATAGAGACAAGTTTGTAGATGAATATGTAATGGATGCTTTTCTTTCTCTGGAGTATGGAGCCAAGACCAAGATGACAAGTTTCTCACAAAGGTCTGTTGAGGGGATAAGTAAAGATTTGGAATAGCTACTAGGTGCTAAAAGAGAACCTAAGAATAAATGTGTTAGGTGATGTAGAAAACCCAATTTAAGTTTAAATTTTATCTCATTGTTTGCAAACATATGCAATTTTCTCTATGCATAATAGTCTTCTTGCTTACATGAAGCACAGATTTTTAAAAAAAAAATTAAATTAAGCTGGGCGTGGTGGTGCATGCCTTTAATCCTAGCACTTGGGAGGCAGAGGCAGGTGGATCTTTGTGAGTTTAAGGCCAGCCTGGTCTACAGAGTGAGTTCCAGGCCAGCTGGGGCTACATGGAGACCCTGTCTGGAAAAGACCAAAAAACAATTAAATTAGTATGTGTGGAAGATAAATGGCATTAGAGTTGAATATATTACAATGTAGTTTCAAAGTAATAGTGTAAATTGTCTAGTTAAGTGCTTCTTAATAAGATCACTACTTTTCAGTTAGTGATATGGTTCTGAATATTGTATGATGATTAACATCCTAGTAAGACAGCTAAGGTAAGATAAAATATCTTGATCTAGACAGTATTTTTTATAGCAATGGTAGATTTTTATTTTATCTGGATTGAATATTAATCTCTTGGCTATGGAAGGAAAAAAATCTTGCTTCAGAGAAAAAGTTACCTCAAAAATGGCCAAATTTAAATTATTTAATACTTCATACATTTCAGCTCTTCTTGGCAGTTCAATAAACAGAGAATAGAGTTGTGGGGTATGAAATCAGTAGATTTCTAGAATGTGGAAAGTCTAGAAATTGTTAGTAACTTAAAAATTATTTTAGCTGGAATATGAAATTGGAAAATTTATAGAATCTTCTGCACCTTGTCTACAATGAAAGTTATTTTCTTGTGTTTCAAGATAGGAAATGTTCTAGCGTGGCCATGATGTTTATGAAATAGACTGCCTATTCTCATGCCAAGGCTCCCTTAAGTTTTCGAATCTTAATAGTCTTTAAAAATTATATTCATGGGGCTGGAGAGATAGCCTAGCGGTTAAGAGCACTGACTACTCTTGCAGAGGACCCGGGTTCGATCCCCAGCACCCACATGGCGGCTGAGAACCGTCTGTAATTCCAATTCCAGGAGAACTCCAGTTCAAGGGGACTCCGACGCCCTCTTCTGACCTCCGTGGCATTGCACGACACAGGTGCACAAACCTACATGCAGACGGTACATTCATACACATACAGAAATAAATAAAATAAAATAAAATTATATTCATGTGTTAATCACCATCTGCTGCATAAGAAAACCTCTCTGATGAGAGCTGAAAGATAAATTCATCTTATGTGTAGAGGTTGCATTGAAAATGTATCACTTAGGACAAGGCATCATAGACAATTCTCTGCATTGTGTTCATCCCTGAATAGGACACCTATTTCAGACTCCTGCCTCCCAAACAAGGCTCAGGGATCATTGCAGAAGAGGGGGCAGAAAGATTGTAAGAGCCAGAAAGTGGTGGATACCACAAGGAAGCAGAATTTTCCAGAGAGCTAGCTGCTCAGCTACACATATGAACTCACAGCAGTGGTGACAGTGTGCACAAGTCCTGTGCAAGCTCCAACCACACAAAGTCCCAGCTTAGACATGGGGATGTGGGCAAGAAACCCCAACCCAACCAACTTTTGGCAACTGAAGGCTGCTAGGAGAGGAAAGGAGAGAGGAGAAGAGAGGAGGAGAGGAGGAGAGGAGGAGAGGAGGAGGGAGGAGGGAGGAGGAGAGGAGAGGAGGAGAGGAGGGAGGAGGAGAGGAGGAGGAGAGGAGGAGGGAGGAGGAGAGGAGGAGAGGAGGAGAGGAGAGGAGAAAGAAAAGAGAGAGGAGAGAAGAGGGAAGAGGGGAAGAGAGAGGAGAGAGGAGGGAGGAGGGAAGGGG
>VZQC01004671.1:1611919-1836919 GCA_009823505.1 Rhizomys pruinosus | reverse complement strand
TTAGTTTAAATTCACTGTAGAAAATACGAAGATGGGGCTGGATAGATGGCTTAGTGGTTAAGAGACTGCTCTTGCAGAGGACTGGGGTTAGATTCCCAGCACCCACATGGAAGCTAACAACTGTCCATAACTCCAGTTCCAGGAAAACTGATGCCCTCTTCTGACCTCTGCAGGCATTGCATGACACATGTATATTTACATACATGCAGGCAATACACTCATACACATAAAAGATAAAAATAATATTTCTAAAATAAAATTGGAAATTTGTGGGTGTATTAAGGTAGACACCAGTTATATAATTTTGTCATGGTATATAAAAACACTTCCATGCTTAACTGCTAACACATGTTCTCAACAAATATTAACTACATAAAAATGTCATGTCTTATAGAGTTATGTACTAATGTTTTAGAATGTATTAAAGAATTTAATTTGTTTTCTAGATTACCTGATGATGTAGACACCTCTGAAAATAAAACACATTCCCAATGGCCATGTTGGACACCTGTATCAGCTATTCAACTATGTAATATCCGAAAAGTGTGTAATTTACGAGAAGACACATTTAACCAAGGTGAAAATAGTTTTATCTGATATGCAATAGTAGTTCAGGGAAATACTGATTTCTTAAAATACCTAGAAAGTTTTTTGGGTTACAAGAAAATTTAGATATTACCAGTATATGTACTCTAGAATTGATTTCTCATTCTTCCATTAGATGTTGGTGTTAACAAAAAACGTACTAAAAAAAAATCAGTATCTGATGAAGGTTTTGAAGTAACACAGAAGGTGAAATGTGGGAAAGAAATACTTAAGCATAACAAAATAAATGAAACAGAGGTGGTTTGCCAAGGAAACAATCAAGAACAAAATCATCGTAAATATGCACAGAAGAAAAGTAGTGAAAACGCTAAGAGTGATTGGCGTATTGAGTCTGAAACTACTTTTAAATCAGTACTTCTAAATAAGACAACCGAAGAATCTCTTATCTATAAGAAGAAATGCATATTGTCAAAAGATGTGAATACTACTATTTGTGATAAAAGCTCTTCTAGAAAAAATGTGGAAAGTTATCCAAAGTCAGGGAGAGAATTGACTTCTGAACTTAATTCCTCTGAGTTGAAACCAAGAACACTGGTAAGTTTTCAATGTGTCAATTTCTGTATACATAAGATACCTACCTGTAAAAGCAGCTTGATTAATTGCTATAGACTTGACATGTATAAGTGCCTTGTCTTTTCATTCAATTCCTAGACACTGAAAATCCTTAAGCTTCCATTCATCCCCTAACACGGTCCTAGAAGAACAGTACTTGGCATAACCAGACATATAAATATATAGAGAATTAATTATCATTATTTTTTATAGTTCTCTCATTCTGTCCTTTGAACATGCATATTAAACTCCTGTAGCTCTTATAATGCTTCTTTGCTATGGATGACTTTTGAGACAGGGTCTGCCTGAAGCCGCAGCTTGCCTAGAACTCCCTACATAGACTAGGCTGGCCTTAAAGTCACAAAGATCCACCTGCCTCTGCCCCTTCCCAAGTGCTGGGATTAAAGGCATGTGCCACCATGCCCGGCATCATTCTTTTTTCCCTAAGAGCACATAAACCTGATTGAACATCTGTTATGCTTTGTGCATGTGCGTGTGCGTGTGTGTGTGTGTGTGTGTATGTGCGCGTGTGCATGTGTGTACACGCTCTATGTTGTCCTGCAAAGGCTCACGTGTTGAAGGTTTGGTCCCAGCTAGTGGATCCAATCATTGAGAAATAATTAGATCTTTTAGAACTGACTTTATACTGAGTGGGCTGTTAGGTGAGGCTTGGTTGGAGGAAGAGATCACTGGGAGCTTGTTAGTAAAGAGTATGTCTTACCCTGGCTTCTTCCTTCTGCCTGTCTCTCTGCTTTATGGTTTACATGAGGTAAACAGACTCCTCTGCCACACTGTTTAGTCACCATGATATTTAGCCTAACCTCATGCCTAAGGTGATGAGGCCAAGCAAGGGGCTATGGGCTGAAGCCATGAAACCATGAGGGAAAGAATAAATTTTTTGTCCCTTTAAATTCTCTCAGATATTTATCATAGTGTCCAAAACCTAACATGACATCTTTTCTAAGCTGTGTTCTGATTTTTAAGAACATATCCTTAACTATTTTTCCAGTGGTGTCATTCTATCTTTCCTGCCATTTCTGTGGATCACTCTTCTGTAGACAGTCATCTGTCATTGTCTTTCTACCTAATAGAACAGCACAGAAAAGTAGCACCTCTGTTGTTTTAGATTTCACCCTCTCAGTATCTCCTATTATTCTGGAAGATCTAAAGTCATAACACTATTTTAGAGGAGGGTCATTTTGTTACATGTTTATTCATGTTTATTACTATGAAATTCTTAAGAGATTATTGAGTAATAATTTACTACCATTATTTATACAAACATGAACATCAAAATGATTAAAATACCAACTTTTATTGCAGTTTTTAAAATTCATGTACTTGAACCCCCCAAAGTAAATATAAATCATGATACTATATATCTTTAAGTATTGTTAGAACTTTATAAACTAAATTATCTAAAATTATACTAATGGTAATTCTTATTTTGTGGTGCTTACCTTTTCAGTGGTTTAATACATTGTTTTTTTTTAAGTTTCATGTTTACAAAAAATGAGTAGAAATTACAGAGACTATTCATGTGCTCCAGTTTCCATTTCCCTATTATTAACATCTTTCATACTACTTTTAGAAATGTATCACTATTGAAGCATCAAAATTATTGGCTAATGCCTATTGTTTATATTAGGGTTTGTTTTATATATTTTGTATGCTTTGACAAATATGTCAAGACATATCCACCATTAAGTTTCCTAAAATTTCTGTGTTCTGCATATTCTTTTTTTTTCTTTTTTGTCTTGAGACAGGGTCTCCCTTTAGTTCCAGCTGGACTGGAGCTCACTCTGTAGACCAGGCTGGCCTTGAACTCACAGAGATCCATCTGCCTCTGCCTCTGGAGTGCTTGGATTAAAATTGTATGCCACCACACCCAGCATTCTGCATTATTCTTGATAACTGGATCATAAAACAGTATTTGGTTAGCTTCTGTAGCAGCACTGCATTCCCACCAGTTGTGAGATTCCTAATTTAGTTTCATTTCATGCTTATCAGTACTTAATGTTGCCAGAGTTTTCAGTTTTAGCCATTCTAATTGGTGTGGAGTGATAGTTTAGTTTGTAATTGTTATTTATTTATTTTTGGTATTTTTGAGACAGGGTCTCCCTTTAGTCCCAGCTGGCCTGGAGCTCGCTCTGTAGACCAGGCTGGCCTTGAACTCAGAGATCTGCCTGCCTCCACCTCCCAAGTGCTGGGTTTAAAGGTGTGTACCACCACGCCTGGCCTAGTTAGTAATTTTTAAAGTGCACGTGATATTGAAGTTTTTAAATAATTTTTGCCATCTGATTTTCTTACCTGCCTTAGCAGATTGTTAAGATCATTTCCCACTTAAAATGTGCTTGGCTTTCTGTTATTGAGTTTTAAGTGTTCTGTATATATTTTTGATAGAAGTCCATTATCAGATATCATTACAAAAATTTTCTCCAGTATGTCTTCATTCTCTAAGTGGTGTCTTGTTTATAGAGCAGATTTAATTTTAATAAATACTGCTTAGCATTTTTTTCACACTTACACTTTTTTTTTTTGAGACAGGATTTCCCTGTAGCCCCATCTGGCCTGGAACTCATGATGTAGACCAGGCTGGCCTTGAACGCAGATATCCTCCTGCCTCTGTCTCCAGTGTGCTAGGATTAAAGGCATGCACCACCATGCCTGGCTTAAGGCGGTTCTTAGCCGCCATGTGGGTGCTGGGAATTGAACCCTGGTCCTCTGCAAGAGTGATTGGTGCTCTTAACTGCTGAGCCATCTGTCCAGCCCCTCATCCCTTACACTTTTAGTCTTGTATGTGAAAAGGCCTGGCCAGATCTAATCCACTTAGATTATTTTGTTTACATTTAGGTCTGTGATCCATTTTAGGCTAATGTTTGTAAAATATAAAGGTCTCTATTGCTTGAGCACCAAATGTTGAAAAGGAAAACTGTCTATTTTTCATTAAATTGCTTTTGCCAAAGAAGAGTTCACTGCTTTGGTGGGGGCAGGCTTTGTTTCTGTGTCCTTGATTTTGTTCTCTTGATCCCTTGTCCTTGTTGGCATTGCCTTTCTATTCTCATTACTGCAGCTTTTAATAATCTTAAAGTTGGGTACTGTAAGCTCTCTTTTTCTTGTATCTTGTTAGCTGTTCTGAGGCTTTTGCCTTTCCATACTTGAGAATGAGTATGAGAATGAGTATTGCTAAACTGCTGGGATTACATTAAATCTGCAAAGTTAAGAAGTCTCAACTTTAACAATATTGAGCTTTCTATATAACATGAGGTAGAATATCTTTTTTTTAAATTTCCTTTGATTTCTTTCATCAGAGTTATGTAGGTTTCTTTTTTATGCCTAAGCATTTCATTTTGAGATTGTTAATATAAATTGCTAATTTAATAAAAGTTATTGACATACCTGTATTAACCTTGCATCTTGCAACATTGCTAATAAATTAATAAGCTAGTTTTTGCATTTTTTGAGGCAAGGTCTCACCTTTGTAGCACCAGCTGGCCTGGAACCCAAACTCAAACTAATCTGTTTCTGCCTCCTGAATGCTGGAATTAGACCACCAGGCCTGGTCTATTTTTTTTTTTTCAACTTTTAAGTGTATAGTCCTTGGGAATTTTGCATATAGATAATGAGTTCATTCATGAAGTTTTAACTCTTCCTTTGCTACCTATAAATATTTTATTTCTCATTTTGTTGAATTATCTTGTTTTCTAGTACAATTTTGAAAACAAATGGTGAGAGGCAAAATCCTTGTCTTAGTTCTGATCTTGTCAGGAAAAATCATTTCTCACAAGTATGATGCTAATTGTAATTGGTTTAATGATTTTTGTAAACTTTTATGTGTATGTTTTGTCTGAATGTATAAATGTGTACAGTGCCCACAGAGGCCTTAAGAGTGTGTCTGAAACCCTGGGACTGGAGTTACAGTTGATTATAACCCACTGTGTGGGTACTGGAACGAAAACCTGAGTCCTCTACAGAGTAGCCAGTGAGTGCTTTTAACTGATGAGCACTATAATTGTTAATAGAGTTTGTGTTATTCAGTTTTCCATCAGTCTTACAAAATATTCAAGGAAAGACTTAAAAGAGAGGTTTATTTTGGTTCATAGTCTGAAAGGCTCAATCTTTGGCCTCTTGGGCCATTCATAGTGGCTTGTGTTTGGGCAGAATATCATGGCAGGGAGCAACGTGTGGTAGAGAAGGCTGCTCTCCTCAGTTAAACCCTTCAAAGGCTTATCCCTAGGGGTTTACTTTATACAACACCCTTCCCTCCTAATAGTCCATTCAGTTGTGAACTCATCAATTACTAACACCCTCATGCTTCAGTGACCTCTCAATCAACTGAGGACCAAGCACATGAGCACCTTTTGGGGAGGACATTTCACATATGAACCATATGAGATTTTTATTTTCTTTTTAATCAAGGAATAGAAATTCCCTTATATTTCTAGTTTTCCAATAGTTTTTATAAATATTTTATTAGTTGAGCATTTCACACAATGTATTTTTATCATATTCACCCCATCTCCTTCCTTTAAACTCCTTCCAGATCCACCCTCATCTCCCTATCCCTCCCAACTTGGGTATTTTTCTTTAAATTTAATACCCTATTGACTCCCTTTTATACTGTCCATGTACTTCTGGGTGTGGGGCAAATGAGTGGTGTGTGGTCTTCCTACAAGGGAAGAAAACTGCTACCCCCCTCAGAAGCATCAGCTGTTCATTGATCCTTAGTTAGAGGTAGGGGTTAGTTAGAGGTAGGGGCTTGTGAATCATTTCCTACTTGAGGCTAGAATATTGACCAGTTTGATTCTCGTGGAGGCCTTGGGAGGTACCCATGGCTGCTGTGAGTTCATAACCACAGCCTGTCATGTCTAGAAGGCAGCATTCTCCCTCTCTCTCTCTCTCTCTCTCCCCAACCTCTCTCTCTCTCTCTCTCTCTCTCTCTCTCTCTCTCTCTCTCTCTCTCTCTCTCTGTGTGATGACATATCTGTGGCTGATCCCTCAACAGTTACTTATTCTCTGCACTTTGACCAGTTGTGAATTTCAGCATTAACCACTACCCATTGCACAAAGAACCTTCTCTGAGATCTTAGAGCTGCACTAATCTTTGGGTTGAGAGTTACTAATTTAGAGGTCAGTTTGATACTATGTCCATTTATGAAAATAATAGTAGTAGGTTCAACCCTGGAGTCTGTGAGCTCCTAACTGTGGGTTCTTAGACACATTTCCAATAGTAGCCAATCATGTGTTTCCTCCTATGGAATGGGCCTTAAATCTAATCAGAAAACTATTGGCTACCACTGTAGCATTTGTGCCAATCTTGGCACATTTTTTTCCCCTCAGTAGCTTACATTGCACCTTTCAGCACTATGAGAGCTAGCCAGCAGGGAGGAAGCTTCTTGGTCAGGAGCAATTTTATTTCATGTTCTTTGACCAATGTGTGTGATATCAATACGGTCTTCCCATCAAGTTCTGTGGGCAACCAAGAGCAATGAGTATTGTTTTGTGGGTCTCTGGGACACTTGACTACAAGCTTGAGGAGGAATGTCTTAAATTTGCCTCACTGAACAGATGGCCTAGCGGTTAAGAGCGCTACATATACAGAAATAAATAAAAAATTAATAAAAAAAATTTGGCTCACTGAGCTTTTTTTTTTGCATGTGTATGAATGTATTGTCTGCATGCAGGTCTGTGCACCCGTGTCGTGCCGCGGAGGTCAGAAGAGGGTCTCGGACTCCCCTGGAACTGGAGTTCTCCTGGAATTGGAGTTACAGACGGTTCTTAGCCGCCATGTGGGTGCTGGGGATCGAATCTGGGTCCTCTGCAAGAGCGTCGGTGCTCTTAACTGCTAGGCTATCTCTCCAGCCCCCTCACTGAGCTTTTTAAAAATATATTTTATTGCCGGGTGTGGTGGTGCACGCCTTTAATCCTAGCACTTGGGAGGCAGAAGCAGGTGGATCTTTGTGAGTTCAAGGCCAGCCTGGTCTACAGAGTGAGTTCCAGGACAGCTGGGGCTATAGGGAGACCCTGTCTCAAAAAGACCAAAAAAAAAAAATACACATATATATTTTTTATTGATTCAAGAATTTCATGCATTGTCGATTTGATTAATAAATAGAGGCATTTTCAGGTCATCTATTTCTCTTTGCCTGAATTTTTGAAAACTGTCTTCAGGAACTTAGTCCATGCCCACTCTGCTATCAAAGTTGTGGACATGGAGCTCATAAACTTCCCTAATTATTACTTTAATTATTACTTTACATGAAAATCTTTTTCATTACTGGTAGTAGTAATTTAGATTGTTCTTGTTTTATTCTTTAGTTAACCTGGCTAGAGTTTTGCCAAGCTTATTGATCCTTTCAAAGAATCAACAGTTTTCCCCTTAGGTATTTCATTTCTTACCCATAACTTTAAAGAAAATGCAAAGCATTCAGGACAGTACCATATGCCAAAGGACTTATCCAGAGTGATTTTTTACTGCTTTGTGAAGCCCAGAGTTATTAGTTTCTGACCTTATTTCTTTTCGTAGCTCTCAATAGAACCATATTTCTTAATCTTTCTTTCTAGCCTTTATTTTCATTTGAAAATTAACTAGGAGAGTTTTAAATTAACTTATAAATTGTTTCAGAGAGAAAAGTCAAAAGGAAAAGAATTTACTGGCATAGCAGAATCCTTGATAAGCCAAATTAATAAAAGATACAACTCAGGTGATAAGACCAAGACTACAAGAAAATCAAAGGAGTCTTCGAATGGCAGGTACATTTTAGACACGAATAATTTTTGGCAGGTAAAACTAAATGGCATATACGTTTTTGTCTTTTTGAGACAGGGTATACACTTTTAAAAAATATTTAGACATTCATTTACACAATGTAACTTTTCACAAGAAAATACTTATTTACATCCAGGTGTGGTAGCACACGCCTTTAATCCCAGCACTGGGGAGGCAGAGGCAGGCAGATCTCTCGGAGTTCAAGGTTAGCCTGTTCTACATAGTGAGTTCCAGGCCATCTGGGGCTGCAGGGAGTCCTTGTCTCCAAAATACAATAAAAAGAAAATAATTACTAACTGTTGTTATGAGTAGTAGCTATTTAAATTATATGTATAATGGCATTTTAGTACCTGGTTATACTTTATAAAATGTCAGAAAATACCAAACAATGTAGTATGCCATTTGAGTGAGAAATCTTTAAGATAGAAAAATCTTGGGATTTTATAGAAACTAGTCATGAGTAAAGCTAAATATATTAAATATTAAAATAGATTGATGAAATAAAAAGTTTCAATGAGATGAATTAATGTATCCTAATGAGTTTCTTGTTTGTAGCCTTTATGAAAATTATTACAAATGCCCATTTATTAGTTGTCAGATTTTTTCACGCAAGTTTAAAATGACTCTGGCCTTATACTGTAAAAAATACTTCCATGCAAAACTATATCTTTTTAAATTATTTGGCATGTTCTGCTATATTTTTTTTATATGTATGAATGTATGTCTGAGTGTAAGTTTGTGCACCCGTGTCCTGCGATGCTGCAGAGGTCAGAAGAGGGTGTCGGATTCCCCTGGAACTGGAGTTCTCCTGGAATTGGAGTTACAGACGGTTCTCAGCCGCTATGTGGGTGCTGGGGATCAAACCCAGGTTCTCTGCAAGAGCAGTCGGTGCTCTTAAGCGCTAGGCCATCTCTCCAGCCCATCCTGCTATATTAATGATTCAACTTAGAATCAACTATTATAGTTACTGTTTACTATAAATGAAGTTGCAAAACTATCAGATTGACTTGAGATTTCATATTTAGGTGCATGTTGGTGCTTTATAGCATACAAAATTTAGTGATTCAAATATATTTACTATATGTAAATGTTTTCATGAAAAATATTTTAACTGATATTAAGTTGCTTTTTAAATATTGTCAACCTTTTTTTATAGTGGGTTTGCAAACAAATCTGACCTACAGCTCAGTAAGGTAGGTGCTGTTTAACATCACTGAACTTATAATCAAACTTGATATTTGACTTTAAATATTAAAATAGTAGTTTAAAAATGGAATTGGATTCAAGGTTATAGAATACTACCCAAATGGATTATAGCAACTCATAGATTTAGTAACAAATACTAAAAATAATATTTTTCAAAGAAAATGCTTCTTTTTTTTTAATTTTTTTTAATTTTATTTAAAAAATTTTTTTTATTAATTTTTATTTATTTCTGTATGTGTATGAATGTACTGTCTGCATGCAAGTTTGTGCACCCGTGTCGTGCAACGCCGCGGAGGTCAGAAGAGGGTATCGGATTCCCCCAGAACTGGAGTTCTCCTGGAATTGGAGTTTCAGACGGTTCTTAGCCGCCATGTGGGTGCTGGGGATCGAACCGGCGTCCTCTGTAAGAGCGGTCGGCGCTCTTAACCGCTAGGCTATCTCTCCAGCCCAGAAAATGCTTCTTTAATCTAGGCTTTATGATACACTCCTGCTCCTGGGAAAGCTGAGACAGAAGGTTTGCAAGTTCAGGGCCTGCATGGGTACTTTAGCGAGACCCTATCTCAAAATAAAATTAAGAAGATGGTTAAGGCTGGGTACCTTAGTGAGACCCTATCTCAAAATAAAATTAAGAAGATGGCTAAGGCTATAGGTAAAGCATTACTCTGGAAAGAACTGAGTCAGCAAGCTCTCACCTTTTCTTGATCCTCCTTGGAAGCAATGTTTTAGAGTGTGTCTTCTTTGAGAAAACTTTTTAAGATGCTCTGATTAAAGAAAAAAACTCAGTTGGCAAAAATTCTGAGACTGAAAGCTGGGCGTCATAGCGGAAGCCTTTAATCCCAGCACTCTGGAGGCAGAGGCAGGGGGATCTCTGTAAGTGCAAGGCCAGCCTGGTCTACATAGTGGGTTCCAGGACAGCTTGAGCTACAGGGAGACCCTTTCTCAAAAAGACAAAAAAAAATTCTGAGCCTGTACTATCTCCTTTGTACCTTTTACAAACAATGATTATTATATGCTTTTGCCTCCTCTTCAGTCTTCTGCTAGAGTGTAACTTTTTAAATAATTTTGTACCTTATTTAACAGTTTTATCTCAGATCTTCTGTAATATCTTGCTCACATTTTAATTACTTTTTAAACGTATGTACTCATTTTAAGATATTCTTTAACACAAATGAACCCATTTAACAGAATACTGATAAAATCATACTGGGAGCTGTGTGTATGGTGGCAAATCCTTGTAATCCCAGCACTGGGGAAGCTGAGTGACACAGGAAGATCTTAAAATTGAGACCAGCCTGGTATTATATTGGAAAGAATGTCATATAAATGATCAGAACAACAATATGCTGAAGAATAACCAGTTTGGATTAATGCAACTAATTCTATATCAAACACTCAAATCAAATAAGAATGTTTCTTATGGGGGCTGGAGAGATGGCCTAGCGGTTAAGAGCGCCGACCGCTCTTACAGAGGACCCGGGTTCGATCCCCAGCACCCACATGGCGGCCGAGAACTGTCTGAAACTCCAATTCCAGGAGAACTCCAGTTCCAGGGGAATCCGAGACCCTCTTCTGACCTCCGCGGCATTGCACGACACGGGTGCACAGACCTACACGCAAAACAGTACATTCATACACATAAATAAGTAAAAAAAAAAAGAATGTTTCTTATGGATAGTAAATTAAACTTGATTAGTAACATTTATGATATTAATTTATATAAGAATGTTTTAAATTTTTTTTATTAATTTTATTTATTTCTTAATGTGTATGAATGTACTGTCTGCATGCAAGTCTGTGCACCCGTGTCGTGCAATGCCGCGGAGGTCAGAAGAGGGTGTCGGATTCCCCTGGAACTGGAGTTCTCCTGGAATTGGAGTTTCAGAGGGCTCTCGGCCGCCATGTGGGTGCTGGGGATCGAACCCGGGTCCTCTGTAAGAGCGGTCGGCGCTCTTAACCGCTAGGCCATCTCTCCAGCCCCAAGAATGTTTTTAATAAAATATGTACAGTCATTCCTTTTTTGTTTTGCTTAACTTCATTTCTACCCTCACTATTTTGTGATCTTGTTGAATATATTTTGAGCTATAGGTTATATGAATACTCTTAACAAAACTAGCTGATACTTACACCTATCTTTTATATGAGATTTTACATAAACTTTAACCTCAAAGTTTTCTTATATTTAAGAGTTTAAAGAAAAGGAGAGTCTGAAACAATGTAACTTGTCTGCTAAAGACAATAATCTATATATTTAAATGGTTTTATGTTAACATCTTTTGTATTTTGGAAAAGGTTCAGAAAAAAGCTTACAGAAAACTGAAGACTACTTTTGTTAATGTTACTTCTGAATGTCCATTGTAAGTTTTCATAAATCTTTAAATTATTTTCATACTTGAAGAAACTAAATGTATTTATTACATAATGAAACTAATATTTGCCTTCATTTTCACAGGAATGATGTTTACAATTTCAGTTTGAATGGGACTGATGAACCTGTTATAAAACTTGGAGTAAGCTAGAAATCAATAATTTTATATTTAGTTCTTTAGTAGGTACCTTAAATTTATATGTTTTGGTTGTGTATCTTCATATAGATACACTTTAAAATTTTAAATATGTAGTAATTCCTTTGGATGACCAACATAGGATATATCTAGGTTGTTCTTTACAAATCTTTTGCAATAAGGTGGAGAAAAATGAATAATGGGACTGGGAGAATGCAGACTTGCTGCTCAAAGAAAATGACTTTCCTTATTGTGTGATGAATTAAAAACACTTTTGTTTTGCTGTCAGTATATTTTACTATATTAGATTTAGTCTAAAGCACACATTATTATGGCAAGTTTAATTAACACTCTATGAAGTGAAAGAAACTAGATTTTATATGTTCATTTCATTTTATTTTGACATGTCTTTTTTTTCTCTCTTTTTTTTCCTGTTTTTTTTTTTTTTTTTTCTTATATAGATCCAAGAATTTCAAGCTACAGCCAGAGATGCTAGCATGGATGATTCAATAAAATTGTAGGTTTTAAGATTATAATTCAGTGGTTCAGATTAAAATTTTGCTGCCTTTTATTTCATTTTAAATAATACTTCCCATCCCTATTCTATCTTTCTGAGACTTTTTAACATATAAGAGGAGTGAATTAAAAATCTACTGTCATGGGGCTGGAGAGATGGCTCAAGGGTTAAAGAGCATTTGATACTCTTGCAGAGGACCCGGGTTTGATTTTACCCGGGTGGTACCCACGTGGTAGGTAACAACCATACATAACTCTGGTTCCAGGAAATTTGACACCCTTTTCTGGCCTTTGGGGGCATTGCATTCAAGGGTGCATGTACATACATTCAAGCAAACATAGATACATAAAATAAAAATAAATCCAAAACAGTTTCTACTGCTACAATTACTCTGGCTGTGACTGTTATTTCAGCATTTAATTTTAAATCCAATAGTAAAATTTGAATATTATGTTTGATCATAAAGTTGAAAAATTAAGTCCTTTATTAAGCTTCATCTTAAAAACTGGAGTCAGGAAAGAGAAAAGATCTGGTCATAATTACATAGCTAATGATACATTTAGTGATAGAATTAAATCTGAAAACACAGAAGTAGTGTTCTATGTCTTAAGAAAACAAACCTGGGGCTGGAGAGATGGCTCAGCAGTTAAGAACACTGGCTGTTCTTGCAGAGGACCCAGGCTTGAATTTCAGCACTCACATGGTGGCTAACAACCATCCTTAAGACATATGCAGGCATAGCACTCATGCACATAAAAAATAAAAATTTAAAAATAAAACAAATGTGATATTTAAAATTAATGTGTATTTTTGTTTCTCAAGGGCAAGTTTAAGGAGTCATGATGAACATGAACCTTCTTTCAAAACAAAAGATAAAAGAGTAAGTTATACTAATGCCTTAGTATGCTTATTAAAAACCGTATTTCTTGGGTTGGAGAGGTGGCTCAATGGTTAAGAGCACTTTCTGCTCTTCTAGAGGACCTGAGTACAGTTCCACATCAGGCAGTTTACAACCACCTGTAACTCCAGTTCTAAGGGATCTGAGTGAGGCCTTCAAATTTTGGCCTCTGTAGGCACCCACATGCAAGTAGTATATATACATAGAAAAACACATAGATATAAATAAACATATTTTTAAATCCAGTATTCTTTTAATAACAATTTAATACTGAAAGTTACCTAAGAACTAGAAATTCAAATATATACTGTTTAGAAATAAAACTTAAATGTGAAGTTTTGTTTCTGCTCTTTTGTTCATAATTCGAATATTTCTTCTGAAGTATATTAAGTGCAACAGTACAAGTACATGGAATAATAAAGAAGACTTTGATCTTAAATGCAAAGAACTTGGCTAATTCTGGAAATAGCCATATGAAAACTTTAAAACAGAAATATGCATAGCCAACTTGAAATAACCATATGTCAAATTGTCATAAGCTAAGAATCTTCAAAGAAACTATATATTACTTCAGAAGATATGAAATAAAAAAATGGAAAAACCTAAAGATTATAGAGAAAAAAGCCACTCCTTCCTGTGTAGTCCTGTTGGAATTTTAATATACTGTGAGTTGTTGAAGGCTTGCTTCATTGAGTTAGAGACTGGACCTAAATGGTACAACATTACCTTGCTCCGTGTGGCTTAATTTTCCCATTCCACTATCAACAGTATTGTCAGTGAGTTTTGAAAAATGGTCTGAACTTTCCATGGACCTAAAATTTTTATCATGTGAATTGTTGATGACGGCTCTTTAGGTGGCTTTGACTCTGGTATTAGATGTACTAATAGAGGTAATTTGGGGAGAGGAAATGCAGAAATGGTGCCGAGAATATAAATGGAATAGAATACCATAGTGGACATTCACATTCTTGTAGCTATATTTTCCATTTTTGGAAGAAGCTCAAAGACTACATGAAAAACACCATACCTGATTAACTGGGAAGAAATAAAACAATCCAATTTAAGGCTGAGGATTTTCCATCTTTAAATTCTGGAGATGAGTGAGAAATCAAAATATATCTTCAGCATTTTGGAATATTTCCAAATCCTAAATCTAGAGCACCATTAAGAGCAGAGCTACAATGCCCAAAGCCAGGCATAGTGGCATATACTTTATTATTTATCTATTTTTTTGGGGGGGGGTCTTTTTGAGACAGGGTCTCCCTGTAGCTCTGGCTGTCCTGGAACTCACTCTGTAGACCAGGCTGGCCTCCAACTCACAGAGATCTGCGTGCCTCTCCCTCCCAAGTGCTAGGATTAAAGGCGTGCGCCACCACGCCTAGCATTTATTTATTTCTGTATGTGTATCAATGTACTGTCTGCATGCAAGTTTGTGCACCCATGTCGTGCAATGCCGCGGAGGTCAGAAGAGGGTCTCGGATTCCCCTGGAACTGGAGTTCTCCTGGAATTGGAGTTTCAGATGGTTCTTGGCCGCCATGTGGGTGCTGGGGATCGAACCTGGGTCCTCTGTAAGAGCGGTCGGCGCTCTTAACCGCTAGGCCATCTCTCCAGCCCAGTGGCATATACTTTAATCCCAGCACTTGGGAGACTGAGGCAGGAGGATGGATCTCTTCTGAGATAGAGGCCAACCTCATTTACATACCAAGTTCCAGTCAGGTGGGAATACAGGGAGACCCTGTTTCAAAAAACAAAAGAAAAAAAATGGGTGTCCTAATAAGGGATTAGCACTCTTCAGTCTCTTGTTCTCTGCATACTGGTCAACTGTGGGTTTCTGTGTTAATCTCCATTTGCTGCATAAGGAAATTTCTCTGGTGAGAATTGAGAGATGCACTTATCCTATGTGTAGATGTTGGAAGGTATATCATTTAAGAAGCTTCTTTTTGCAACAGAATAGTAAAGAATTCAAAAACTTGTTTCACAAACACTTTCTGTTAGACAAGTTTTTGAATTCTTTACTATTCTGTTGCAAAAAGAAGCTTCTTTGATGAGGAGTGAAAGGTAGACTTGTCTATAAATATGAGGATGCATATTTAGAATAAAGTAAGAAATTAGATTAGAGCCAGGTGTGGTGGCACATGCCTTTAATCCTAGCACTTGCGAGGCAGAGGCAGGTGGATCTCTGTGAGTGCAAGGACAGCCTGGTCTACAGAGCGAGTTCCAGGAGAAACAGAAGCTACAGGGAGACCCTGTCTCAAAAAGACCAAAAGCAAAGAAGAGAAAAGAGAAGAGGAGAAGAGAAGGGGGGGAGGGGAGAGGGGAGGAGAGAAGAGAAGAGAAAAGAGAAAGATGAGAAAGAAGAGAAGAGGGGACGGGAGGGGAGGGGAGGGGAGGGGAGGGGAGGGGAGGGGAGGGGAGGGGAGAGGAGAGGAGAGGAGAGGAGAGGAGAGGAGAGGAGAGGAGAGGAGAGGAGAGGAGAGGAGAGGGATGTGGCAAAAGTAGGGTTTTTTTTTTCTAGGATCTGTGACCTCTCCAGCCTCTGCCTCCCAAGGCTCGGGGATTATTGTAGAAGAAAAGGTGGAAAGATTGTAAGACCCAGAGGGGGTGGATGACCATAAGGAAACAGAATCTTCCACACAGCTGGTCAGTTACTCATATGAACTCACAGCAATGGTGAAGCATGCACAAGTCTCAAACCAGACAAAATCTGAGCATAGATATGGGGTAGTGGGTAAAATTTCCAACCCAACCTAAGGAACTTTTGGTAGTTGACAGCTGCTGGGATAGGGAAAGACAGTGTCTTACAGGGTTGGGACTCTTGATGAGCCCACTGCATGGAACCACTCTGAAGTATACCGAGAGATGCAAGTCAGACTCTATAGGCTATATTGTGTATATAGTAGAGTAAATTTATTTGGGCAGGTGGGGAGTAGGAGGGGCTGCGGATAGAAGAGGGAATGTAAATACCATCAAACTAGATTGTATGAAAATGGCAAAAATTTTTTCTATGAAATGCACAAAGCTTCAATAAAAAAATTGGCTTTGAAAAAAAAAGTAGTACAAAAGATATATAGTATCTGGATTCTCATTAGCAAGAAACCTCCAGTCATAGCCAGTTAAAAATGGAGCTAGCACAAGTGTTAAAGGCTTTGTCCTCAAATCCAATGTTCTACCTATAAAACGTAACACTGAAAGCGAAACTAAAGGAAATAAATCAGACTTCTTTTCTTTGTGTACAGTGTGTACAACTTTGTGCTTTTAAATCTGCCAAGAATATTTAGTTCATCAGCAATTCAGTGAAAGAATATAATTACTCTAATTTGTCATCTGTTGACAATCAGCCTTGTCTAACCAAACTAATGTAAATGTCCACTGATCATAGTGGGCCTTTGGAAGCACTGAAAAAGACAGAGTGAAAGAGGAACATAGAAACGAGGCCCTACTCACTCAAAGAAAGATGACTCATTTAATTTACATAACAATAATACAAGAGACACAGGCAGAAACTTTTAATAAAATGAAATTCCACCAGAGAACAGCAATGCCTACGTGACTTTGCATCAGATCATCCAGTCTTCAAGTTCCCATGAACTGATGCTTTTTTCTAGTTTGAGAAAGAACACAGATAATTAAAGAGGGGCTGGCCGAAAGAGAGTGAAAAGAATGAAACAGGCATTCCCGTAACAGGAGATGAAACAACAGAATTCCAAGTTACTGAAAAGTGATGAGAAAATGTCTTAAAAAATGGAACTGTGAGAAATGGACTTACCTGTGACTTCAAGTTTAGAATGTGGAAAAACAGCACTTTCAAAGCTTCAATTGAGAATGACAACAGAGAAAACACGATGACAACTGTGTGGGAAGGATTTGCTAACAGCTCTAGAAATTTTAGTGTGATCCATTTCCCATGCAGATTGGTGTGAATCATAAAATTAAGTATCTAATTTTTTGGTGAAATATCCCATTAGAGGATAATTTGTGAACAGGACTTCAAATGAAGAAAACCAAGAATGTGTGTGGTATTGGGTCATGATGAATGTTCCCTCTTTGTAATGGGTATTTGAGAGACTTGGGCTAATCCAGCATTGACTTTCTACATCACTGTAGTATTTCTCTGCATAGCAATCTGATGATATGACAAACTCACATAATGTTTTTAAATGACAAGTGTAACCTAGGGATGTAGCACAGTGGTAGTGCTCCTGGCTAGCATATAAAAGATCCTGGGTTTGAACCCTA
This sequence comes from Rhizomys pruinosus, assembly GCA_009823505.1. Lineage (NCBI taxonomy): Eukaryota > Metazoa > Chordata > Mammalia > Rodentia > Spalacidae > Rhizomys > Rhizomys pruinosus. The sequence goes on along the minus strand of VZQC01004671.1, from coordinate 1,819,633 downwards.
GCACTGAACCAACTAAAACATCCACAGAAAAATCTTACTGGCATTTACTTGCCAATTTGGGGTTGGGGTAGCTTAATTGTATTGTAACACATAATAATACAGATTTTCTTTTTATAGATTACAAATCAGGAGAAGAAAACTCTCTTTAGTGATTCCGAAACAGAATATGAATGTGATGACTGCGGGACTGACATTAGCTGGCTAAAAGAACCAAAGTCAAAAAGACAACTAATGGATTATAGTAGAAATAAAAATGTGAAGAAATACAAAAGTGGGAAATCAAGTAAGAAATTACCTTTTAGAGAAACATTGCAAATAATTTTATTATTTCAGTTATATAACATGTCATATTGGCTGATAAGTATGATTAATAAGTTGATAAATAGGGTTTGCCATAGTCCTTGGTCCTTACATATTCTGGATTGGTTACCGAGTCCTGCATTTTCATCATTCGTAGTGTTGATAATGTATCTTTATGAGGACTAAATGCCACACTAGTTGTTTTCATTATTTGGCTGATATAGTTATACGTAAAACATTTGTGTAGCATAGTGTATATGTGTTTGGAAGCCAGAGGTTGATCCTGGTTATCTTCCTCAATCACTCTCCACTTTTTTTTTTCCTTTTTCAGATAGGGTCTTTGACTGAACTTGTAGCTTGCTGATTCAGCTAGCCTAGGGGACTAACCAAGGAGACCCAGGAGTCCTTCCATTTCTAGTTGTCTACTGCTAGGATTATAAATATGAGCTGTCACACCTGACTTTTAACATGGTTGGTGGGGATCAAAACCCATATCCACATGATTGTCTGGCAAGCACTCTACCAACTGAAACACCTCCCCAACACCTTAAACTTCTTTTTAAATAAGACTTTAAGAACATTTAAAATGTGATTTGCCACAAGTCTTTGCTCATGACATATTATCATCATTTATTTACTTAAGGCTCATTATGATTCAGTTAGTTAGCTAGTTCTTGTAAATAATTTGCTAAGTACTCATGGACAACATTCTTAGACAGAGTCGAGGCTTGGAACCTGATACTAATGTTTATTTACTTTGTTTAAATTTCTCTCTCTCTCTCTCTCTCTCTCTCTCTCTCTCTCTCTCTCTCTCTCTGTGTGTGTGTGTGTGTGTGTGTGTGTGTGCCTGTCTGCCTGCCTGCCTGCATCTCACTTTTCTGCTCTACCCAACACACATAGTTTTCAGAACTCATTTAGATGCAGAAAAAGCATAACTTAAAAACCAGTCTTGGGGGTGGAGAGATGGCTTAGCAGCTAAGTGCGCCAACTGCTCTTGCAGAGGACCCAGGTTTAATTCCCAGGATCCACATGGTGGCTAAGAACTGTCTTTAAGCCAGGCATGCTAGTGCATGCCTTTAATCCTAGCACTTGGGAGGCAGAAGCAGGCAGATCTCTGTGAGTTCAAGGCCAGTCTGGTCTACAGAGTGAGTTCCAGGCCAGCTATAGGGAAATCCTGACTCAAAAACATAAAAAAATCAGTCTTGTAGAAGTTATTTTGCTTAGATTTTCTTTTAAAAATTTTTTATTTTTTAAGGGATCCACAATATAAAAGCACAGTTGAACTCCAGTTCCAGGGGAATCTGAGACCCTCTTCTGACCTCCGCGGCATTGCACGACACGGGTGCACAGACCTGCATGCAGACAGTACATTCATACACATACAAAAATAAATTTAAAAAAAAAAAAAAAAAGCACAGTTGTTTTCAGATCACATTGACGTTGCTCAGTTTGCCTTACCATACAATTAGGCAATTTGTGCTAGCATCCACAGACGAGGGATACCATTCTTCGTTTTTTTTTTTTTTATTTTTTCTGGTACTGTGTTACTTCACCTAGCATGATATCTTCTAGCTCCATCCATTTACCTGCAAAGCTCATGATATCATCTTTCTTTACCACTGCATAGAACTCCATTGTGTATATGTACCATATTTTCTCTATCCACTCATCAGTTGAGGGACACTTGGGTTGGTTCCGGCTCTTTGCTATTGTGAAGAGCTGCAATAAACATGGCTGTGCATGTATCTCTGCGGTAAGATGAGTCTTGTGGGTACATGCCCAGGAGTGGTATAGCTGGGTCAGGTGGCAAGTTCATTCCAAGTCTTCCAAGGGTTCTCCACACTGCTTTCCATATTGGTTGTACGAGTTTACATTCCCACCAGTAGTGGATGAGTCTTCACCTTTCTCCACCACCTCTCCAGCACTTGGTATCGTTTGTTTTCTTGATCCTAGCCAGTCTTATTGGAGTGAGATGATATCTTAAAGTGGTTTTGATTTGCATTTTCCTTAATTATTAGCGACATTGAACACAAGATTTTTCTCAGCCATCTCTAAATCCTCACTTGTGAAGTCTCTCTTCAGCTCTTTGCTCCATCTTTTGAGTGGGTCATTTGTTTTCTTTCTTCTTTGTTTTTTTGAGTAGTTTATATATTCTGGAAATCAATGCTTTATCAGATGTGTCTGCAGTGAAGGTTTCCTCCTACTCTGTGGGTTTTCTCTTCACTTCCTCGATTGTTTCTTTTGATGTACAGAATGTTTTTTTTTATTATCTCACTGCAATAAAATTTATTTGCGCCATAACCAATCATATTATGTTTTAGTCCAATATTACATAAGAATATATCAAAATTTTAAGTGAACATAATTCATCTTCATCTTAGCTTATTAGATATCCTATTGAAATCTACTCTTATTTTGTAAAAATTTGGATGAACTTTGAAATACAAGATAAAATTATGAAACATCGAGACAAGTGTTATTTGAATAATTACCCTGGAACAGTACTTTTCTTTCTACCTCATTTTTCCTTTCTATTTAATCTTTTTTGTTTGTTTGTTTTGTTTTGTGTTTGGTCTCTTTTTCGAGACAGGGTCTCCCTGTAGCCCCAGCTGTCCTGGAACTCACTCTGTAGACCAGGCTGGCCTTGAACTCACAAAGATCCTCCTGCCTCTGCCTCCAGAGTGCTAGGATTAAAGGCGTGTGCCACCACGCCTGGGTCTATTTAATCTTAATCTAAGAAAAAAAATGAAGTTAAGGAAAATAATTTCTTATCAGTGTGTTTAAAGTTCAATGTGTCAATAGACTTTCTCACTAAAAAATAACATGTTGAATACATTTTTCAAGAGAATACACTTTTATTTAAAACATGCATTCATATAAACAAAGGTGTGACTTATTTTTTTGATAGACTGAGTACATTTAATTTCAATACTATAATAAGGGAACAATTCAAATTCTCACCATTTGTTTCACACCCACAAAAACTACTTCAAGGCCATTAACAATCTCTCAAATCTGTTTGGTTTTGTGCAAGTAAACCATATTTCTTTTTAGAAAGACTTGTGCACTTTCCCAGGCTCAAGGATATTGAAATCTAGCACATAAAGCCCATTACTAGAGGTAGAAATACAGGCAATATATTATTACGGCAACAACCATCAATTACAGTTAAGGATTTTCTGTAACAACCAAATGGATAATCTAATATTGCAACAACTCAAGTATTACTGAGCAAAGTGCATTTCTACAATATTCAGTGTTTCTATTCAGTTTTCCAAGCTTTTGAGTTTAATGAGGTCCCATTTGTCAATTGTCGACCTTAATTCTTAAGCAGCTGCTGTCTGATTTAGGAAGTCTTTTCCTACCCCTATGTCTTGTAGGCTGCTGTCAACTTTTTCTTCTATTGCCTTCAGAGTTTTGGGTATCATGTTGAGGTCTTTGATCCATCTGGAGTTGACTTTTGTATAGGGCGAGAGGTAGGGGTTTAATTTCATTCTTCTGTAAGTGGTGATCCAGTTTTGCCAATACCACTTGCTGAAGATGCTGTCTTTCCTCCATTGTGTCTTCTTGCCCCCTTGTCAAATATGCGGTGGCTGAAATTATATGTGCTCAAGTTTTGATCTTCAGTTTTGTTCCATTGGTCAACAGGTCTGTTTTTTGTGCAGGTACCAAGCTATTTTCATGACTATAGCCCTATAGTGTCGTTTGAAGTCTGGTATAGAGATACCCCTGTATTGCTCTTTTCACTCAGGGTTGCTTTGGCTATTTGGGGTCTTTTGTTCTTCCAAATGAAATTAAGGAATTTTTTTTTTCCAAGCCTGTGAAGAAACTCTTGGGGATGTTAATTGGGATTGCATTAAATCTGTACAAGAGTTTGGGTAGAATGGACATTTTTACTGTATTAATTTTCCCAATCCCTGACCATGGGCGGTTTCTCCATCTTTGCTTAAATTTTCTATAAGTATTTTCCTAGACTATGGCTACTGAATTCTCTTTGTGATAGTAAATTTATTGAAGTACTTAACAATTTTAGGTATTGATTTTGGCTAGAGATAATAACTGTTTTCATAATTGAGCATCAATGCCTAAGTCTGTTAAGAGAGACTTTATTCCACTTTTAAGGGAACATAACTGCTTTTCAATTAAACACGTTTATTTTATGGTATTTCTAAGCCACATTATAGTGATGCTTAAAAAAGAGACTCCATGATTTTTAGCATTTGTAAGACCAAGAGTGGAAGTGAACTGCTGCCAAGCAACCATTCTTTCATTTATGTCTGAGAACTGTGTTCTCCAGCAGTGGGGAAGTAGACATCAGCACCTCCCTCTGTCTTACCAGAGAATCTCACCCTTTGCTCCCTAGGCTGAGAATATCACACACTCAATTTCTCTTGTTTGCAGCACTTTGAAATGTAAAGCATGCAAACATACATTCATACATTATTTTGGGTGGGGGCAAGGAGAGATCCTGAGGGACCAAGGTCAGATACCCAGGTCACAGAAGAGCACATAGCTCAATGAGCTTGTTTATATTATATAAACAATAAATTTTGGTTGTGAGTTGAGTAAAAGTCTTATGTCTATCTTGTAAAAGTCAGTCCCACATATAGTAATAATTTTTAAAATTTTACTTCAGGATAAAAATATGTGATTTGTGGGGCAGGGTTAGTTTAAAAAAGAATTTAAAATAGAAGTTAATTTTGTGATGTGTTTAGAAATTATGGATGAAGGTTGCAAACAGGTAAGAGTTCAAACAGTTGAAAGAGCAAAAGTATGAAATAGAATAGCATATTCCTGGAAGGCAGAGTTTGAGTAGTTGCAGTAGATTATATTTGTGGCAAATTAATTTGTGACAGATGAGGCTGGACTTTGAAGCTATATGTTAGAAGCCAAGGAGAGACATGGTAAAGATTCACATACCTTGAGGGGGCTTTCTACAGGGTACTGTGAAAGAAGTAGATCTAAAACATGCATATCAGGAACCTTAATGAGATATTAGAGGCTAAAACATTAGGGCTGGAGGGATGGCTTGGGTTAGCAGCCAAAACTAAAATACTGCAATTAATGCTTAGAAAATTAAACTAATGTGTGAATTATTTTGTTTAAAAGGCTGGATGATATGTTAGCATGTATAAAGTAGTTTATTGCCCATACTAGTGGACTTTTCTTCCAAATAAGCTTTGCTTCACTGGTTTGGGTAATCTCATATTTTCAGATCCCAAGGAAATTTTAAAATGACATGCTTAAAAAACAAAAAAGGAAAAAGGGACTAAAGTTGTTCTCAATAAAATGCCCAACTCCTAGAAAAATAGTGATGTGTATAAAGTAAAGCAAATCATAGAATGTGCACAGGAGATACTACAGATAGGAAATGAAACTGGTTTCAAAGCAAGTGAGTAAGAACAGATTTAAGCATGGTAATTCACAGAGAGGTTTTTGAGGGCAGTATAAGAATGCATACCACTGGCTGGGCGTGGTGGCACACGCCTTTAATCCTAGCACTTGGGAGGCAGAGGCAGGCGGATCTTTGTGAGTTCAAGGCCAGGCTGGGCTACAGAGTGAGTTTCAGGACAGCTGGGGCTACAGGGAGACCCTGTCTCGAAAAAGACAAAAAAAAAAGTTTGAAAATATAAAAAAGAAGGAACACTGGCAGTTTATATCAGACCAGACACTATATCTAGTAAGCTATCAGTTCCTGTTTACATTTTGGATGAGTTTAAAGATGTGTTCTTTCCCATTACAGTGTAGATAATCTGGTGCTACAAATTTTAGGGGAAGGGAATGCTTCCAAAGTAGTCAGTCCTAAAAGCCATGTTTCAGCATAAAGCTGAGATTAGGGTGCAAAGGGGCCCTGTATCATGATAGCTGGAAGTTGCATGAAGGTAGAGTGGTTAAATACCAACAAATGCCAAGAGAAAGAGGAAGAGAGATTCTTGTTAATGATTTTAAATTCATGCATCTAAAAATGTTCTAAAGCTTCTAATGCAGATGCTTGTCTACTGAAAAATGTAAATTTATTTTCCTGAATTGCAGGATCATCTTTGGAAACAGGACAGCCAAGATCTACAGTGGTAAATGCAGCTTGTGTTGAAACATCATTTTACAGTTTCTTATATAAAAATAATCTGTCATGCTTTCATTTTATCATCAGTTTTCCATAACTGAGCCTTCATCCTGGCTTTGCGTACTTTCCTCTTGCCTTCTGTTTTTGTGTGTGTTTTAATCATAGTATCCTCATTTTGAGTCTGTTTTATTCTGTTGGTTCTAGATTTGTGTGTATGTGAACAGGCGCTTGTTCATGTGAATGTGTGCATGTATGTGTAGGTGGAGAGGGGGTCAACCTTGAGTGTCATTCATCAGGAGGTATCCACCTTAGTTTTTATTTTTTAAATTCAATTTAATTAAAAAAAAATCCCAGCTCTCCAGGAGGTAGAGGCAGGCAGATCTCTGTGAGTTCAAGGCCAGCCTGGTCTACATAGCAAGCTCCAGGACAGCTGGGACTAAAGGGAGACCGTTTAGTGTATTTTGTGTGTGAGTTTTGTGTATGTATGTTATATTTGCTTTTGTTAGCTATATGGGTATGTGTGGAAGCCAGAAGATAAAGTTGACATGTCCTTTTCTACCTCAGTTTCTCTCTCTTTCTCTCTCTCTCTTTCTTTTTCTCTCCTTCCCTTCCTTTTCTTTTTTCTGTTTTTTTTTTTTTTTTGGTGTTTTGTTTTGTTGTTTTGTTTTGGCTCTCACTACTTAGTCCCAGCTGCCAAGAACTTGCTATGTAGATCATTCCAGCCTGGCCTCAGTCGTCAGGGATCTACCTGTCTGTCTCTACCTCCTGAGTCCTGGGCTTAAAGGTGTGCGCCACATGCCTGCCTCTGTGTGTGTGTGTGTGTGTGTGTGTGTGTGTGTGTGTGTGTGTGTGTGTGTGTGTAAACTTTTGAGATCATCTATTAGTCCTCTTAGAGATTTCATGGTAGGCATAAAAGGGTGGTAGATAATAGGAATGGGAATATAAAATATAATCATTTAAAAAGTATCAATCAAGAATCATTTCATTCCTACCACATATGTTTTGTCAGTGTGCCATTTTTAAAGGAAATAGCTTATGTTTCTGATAATCTCTAATATTGATATAATAATATTCAGGAAAGTTTCTTCTGAAGGTACTCAATAAAAAAATTACCAAAAAGGATGATGAGATAGTTCCAGATGGGAGAACCAGACGTCCACGAAGAGCAACAAAAACAAAAAAAAATTACAAAGACCTCTCAACTTCAGAATCAGAGAATGAACAAGACTCTTCTTATTCCTTTAAAGATAAATTGCCAGCAAAGGTGAATAAATATAATTAAGATTAATAATATCTATAGTTTTCTTAAATATTGTAAATGCTAAAAAATATTGTAAATGCTTACCATACGTCAGTTGCTAGTTTTAAGCACTTTATAGATTTATATACTTAAAATCTGACATGGGTAATTACTGCTATGACTGTCATCCTGTTTTTCAAGTAGAATCCAAGGCTCACGAGAAGGTCACACAGCTAGAAAGTACCACGCCTGGCCTCAGTTTTTTTTTTTTTTTTTTTTTTTTTTTTTTTAATTAGTTGGTTAGGTATGTAAGTAGGTAGGCAGAAAGGTAGTTTGAGACAGAATCTTTCTGTAGCCACAGCTGGCCTGGAACTCACTTGCTATAGAGACTAGACTGGTCTCAATTTCAGAGAGATCTGCCTGTCTCTACCTCATGAGTGCTGGGATTAAAGGCTTGAGCTCCCATATCTGGCTTGAGATAAGTTTTTAAAGCATGAAATAATGATTTTTGGAATGTCATTGCTATCTCTTTTAATATCTCCTCTTTATTTTCTAATTTTGCTAATTTGGATCTTTCAATTCTCTATCTCTTTCTTTTGATTAGTTTAAGAGTTTATTGATCATGATATTTCAAGAAAATAACATATTTTATTGATTCTTTGGATTTTTTTCATTTCAATTTCATTCATTATTTCTTTCCATCTACTAATTTGATGTTACAGTGTATTTACTTGAGTAATTATGAGTATTTATTTGAGTTATTTACTTGATGTCTGTCTGATTTTTAATGTAGGTATTTGAAGCTATAAACTTATCTGTTAGGTCTTCTTTCTTTGTATTTATAGGTTTTCATATGTTGTGTCCTAATTTTCATTATATTCTAAGATTTTTTTAATTTTTATTTCTTTGGTGACATATTTATCATTCAGTAATGTGTTGTTTAATATTCATGTGTTTGTGTATATTGTTTGTTTTTTCTTTCTGTTGGCTTGAAATTTTATTCCGTTGTAGTCAAATAAATTTATTACTTCTGTTTAAAAAACAAAAAAAAAAAAAAGAAAGTAGTGGAGACAGAATTTGATTCCAGAGAGTGTGGTACTAAGGATAGGTCTCTGATTCCTACACTATGCTGATCTTAATTATAAAACATTCATTTTATTTTCTCCTTATTTGTATCGTTGTTAGCTCCCCCCCCCGCCAAGACTTTAAAGACTATAACTTCATCTGCACATTTTGTATCACTTCCTGCTCTAATGTTGCCAGGCATATTGTCAGATAAGTCTCATAAGCTACTCTCATCCTATCTCTCCTCAAAAACTAAAAGCAAGCCTGAAGCTGCTCTCCTTTTCTACCTTCAAAGCATGGAAATGTTTCCCAAGCTTATCTCTACCCTTCCCCCATATAAATTCTGTTACTCCACATAAGACCTGAGTTTCTCAGCTGCCTTGTCTGATCAACATTCTTCCTTATTTTAAGTATGTCTTCCCTCACTATCTTCTTTTACAAAATTCTTGGTATTTGAAGGACAGTGAAATCTAGGAATTCTGTTTTCTCTAAACTTTGAACCCTTTACAGCATTTTATTTGCATGTCAGAACATTTATTACAGTCTATATATTTTTCTAGTGTACTAAGAAGTATTTTTGTTGCTAACTAGGCCCTCCTAGGCCTTTGTGTAGTAATACAAGGAGTTAATATTTCACTGTAATTTATGTGTCCAAGTGTAAGTGTATTCAAGCATGAGTTGAAACTTACTGATACATTTAGGGGGAGAATATCCATTCCAGAAGTCAAACCATGAAATTGCCAAAGAAACAACAGAAAGTTTTCCTTGCTGAAGCATCAAAAGGACGACCATCAAAAGAAAAGAAAAAGTCATCTGAATTCAAAGATAGGAGAGAAAATAGCCTTGATTTATCTTCTGTTTCTGCATCTGGAAGCCCATCATCTGTAGAAGTCATGAGATGTCAGTATTATTTCATTTCCCTTGATTTTATTTGAGTAGTTAACAATTTTATATTGTATCTCTTTGAAAATAATTATTTGAAGACTAATTTTGTGAGATTTAAGATGAGTAGTTAAAACTTCATTTTTAACTAAATGCTAATAGCTTATGTTTTGCTGACTTGAGAACAAGGCTAATAGAATGTCAAAGTTCTTCATGTTAGGAAGCTAAATATAGAATGCTTCAATACAGAAAATATTTAATATTCATAAATGATGTTAAAGTATAACTAAGTATAATTTTAATATGCTTTAGTTCAAGATATATTTAATGACATAAGAATTGTATGGGTTCTTATTTTTTCCATTATATAATTCATTGTTAAGAGTCCAAGGAATACTGTTATAATTCTGTAGACTGACAAAATATTTTGGAGCTTAGGCATAAATTATAAAAAGTTAAGTTCCTGTGATTTCAATTTATTAGTATATCCATGTTTCCCCAAATGTAACCGTAAGATCCTTTTACTCCTGTAATGCCTAGAACCATTTTCATATTAGATATAAGATAAACTAACAAGACAGATCCATATACTCTGATTTGATCTGAAAACTGAAGACTTACTTACACTGATTATTTTACCTGTAAATATCCTCATTTTTTAAATTTCTGGTGTTGGTGTGTGGTGTTGGGGTGTGGGGGGGTGGCGGTGTGTGTGCATGGTGGTGGTGGTAGTGTGTGTGTGTGGTGGTGTGTGAAGTCCGAAGTCAGCTTTGGGTGGTTTCTTCATCGTCATCCTCTTTTATTTATTTATTTATTTTTTTGAGATGGGGTTTCAGTGATACCTGAGCTTACCCATTAGGCTGGCTGGCAGTAAGGCCCAGGGATCCATTTCTGTCCTCATTCTCAGATCTGGGGGGCTACCGACACATACCACCATGCCCAGCTTTCTTTTTTTTTTTGGTCTTTTCGAGACAGGGTCTGTCTCCCTGTAGCCCCAGCTGTCCTGGAACTCGCCTTGTAGACCAGGCTGGCCTTGAACTCACAAAGATCCGCCTGTCTCTGCCTCCCAAGTGCTAGGATTAAAGGCGTGCACTACCACGCCCGGCTCAGCTTTCTTTTTATATGGATTCTGGAGATTGAACTCATTCAGCAAACACTTTATGAACTGAACTGTCTCCCCAGCCCTAATGTTTCATTTAAAAAAATTTTTTTTATTTCTGTATGTGTATGAATGTACTGTCTGCATGCAAGTGTGTGCACCCGTGTTGTGCAATGCCGCGGAGGTCAGAAGAGGGTGTCGTATTCCCCTGGAACTGGAGTTCTCCTGGAAATAGGCCAACTGATTTCCCAAAATATTTCTAATCATAAAATTTCTGTTACTTGAATATATAACAATATTTACTATAAAATAAAAATGTTAAAGTTAATACTTAGACTAGTCATATTTCAACTTATACTATAGATGTTTTGTTTCAAATGTTTTAGAAGTTCTTAAATTCAGCCATTTTCAATTTCATAAAATATTTCAAACATAACTTTGTATTAAATTATTGAAAGTGTATCTTTTTAATATACAACTAATATTTGAGGATTTGAATATTTATATCTTTTCTTAATCATGAACAATAATATTTGCCATCTGTTTTGTTTTGTGGGCACAATTTAGGTATAGAGAACATAACAGAAAGGGATTTTACTCAGGATTATGATCACATAACAAAATCTCTGTCACCTTATCCAAAAACTGCCTCACCTGAACCCTTAAAAAGTAACAATAAAGTTGGAGGTCAGAGAAAGAGACCAAAATTCAATGAGACAAATGTACTCTGTGCAAATAAAAGTAGCTCACCAAGTCCAGGACAACCCTTTTTGGTAAGAATATGTTTTTCTTTTATCACATAGAAATGGTACATTATTTGCCTATGATCTTAACCAAGTACACCAAACTTTGCACATCTTCTTAAGGTTTGAGTTTAGTCTGGGGAAAGAGGGACAAGACAAATGACACAGTTCTTAGGTTCATTGAGCCTAACAGAATTGTGCAAGGGACAATGTGATGACACTGACAACAGAACATGCAGTTTTTCTGATAGAGGGAAGGGCTCATTATTTATCCTTATATCCAATAAATAAATTTCCTATATTTGGATTTGTTGTGTTCTTGAAACACAGTTACTTCAGATTTCACTAATTCAATGTTTATAGCCTTTAATAAGCTTTAATGAATGAATCTCTGTGCACTCCATTTTTCTCATCTGTAAATAAAAATAAATAAGGTGAATAACATTAACAATACTTGGTAACTACTAAGTCCAATATGCTGTTTGATCAATGTTTTAACCCTTGATTACAAAACAGAATTAATTAATGACTGTTTAGGGCTTACAGGTATTATTCAAAACATTTGTTTAAATGTATGAGGACTCAGGTTCAGCCCCCAATACAGCAAAAAAAGGAAAATATGACTGTTTAACACACCTATAGCAGAAATCTAAAACTATTGATACAACTAGCCTTCTTGTGCCCTAACATTTCTAACTGAATGTGTTTTTAATTCCTGGAGGGTTTTAAAGAACCTCCTTTTAAAAAAAATTGGTAGTCTTCACAGAGAATATTTTTGAAACAGAATGTTAGATTCTCAGCATAGAACATAAATGCAGAACTACGGAGCTGGAGTGCTAGTGCAGCCATTAAAGTCTCAGGCTCACAACCAGAGTATAACCATGGGGAGAGAGCCAACTATTCTTTCAGAGGGCCTGGGTTCGATCCCCAGCACCCACATGGCAGCTGAGAACCATCTTTAACTCCAGTTCCAGGGGAATCGGACACCCTCTTCTGACCTCTGTGACATTGCATGACACGGGTGCACAAACCTACGTGCAGACAGTACAAACACATAAAAAAAAAAGATGGTTCTTAGTCGCCATGTGGTTTCTGGGAATCAAACCTGGGTCCTCTGCAAGAGAAGTCGGTGCTCTTAACTACTGAGCCATCTCTCCAGCCCCTTATTATTATTTTTAAATATTTATTTTTATTGTTTATGTGTATGACTGTATTGCCTGCATGTAGGTAAGTACACCTATGTCATGCAATGCCTGTGAAGGTGAGGATTTACAAATGATTGTTAGACATCATGTAGGTGCTGGGAATTGAAGCAAGGTCCTCTACAAGAGCAGTCAGTGCTCTTAACTGCTGAGCCATCTCTCTAGCCCCAAGAGACCTCATATTTAAAAACAAGAAAAGAAAATCCTTCTTCAAAATATTTTATTCAAAAGGAATTAAAAGCTAACATGAAAACACTAGCTTTATTTAAAGTTTTAGGTTTTCACTTTCTTTGGGATTTCTTCTTGAATATGAATGATAAAGATTATTCCACTCATGATGTTTGCTTTAACTACCTCAGGCATAGTCCTGGTGGTCCCATGAGTCTGGCTGCAAATCACTGTTTTACTGACCTATTCACCTGTTTTTGTGCTAACATTGCACTGCTTTAGTTTTGAACTTGCAGTTTTTCACATGTGCCATGCAGATTTTTTATTCTATATTTAAAAACTTACTTTAGGGGGTGGAGAGATGGCTCAGCATTTAAGAGCACTGGCTGCTTTTGTCAGCACCCACATGGTGGCTAACAACTGCCCATAACTCCAGTTCTAAAATACCCAGTTCCCTATTTTGGCCTCCATTGGTATTATACACATGGGTGTATTTATGTACATGTAGGCAAAACAATTATACAAAATAAAAAAGAAATCAGTAAAAAATAAATCCACTTTATATTTTATTTTCTGGGCTTTTAATATATATATATAATATTATATATAAATTTTTTTTTTTTTTTTTTTGCTTTGCCACGTTATCTTAGCCAAAAGGCTAAGAAGTAATTGTTTTTTGGGGAAGGGGTGGGCTTTGTATAAAAAGTTACCAATTTTTATATTGCCAGTGATCCTCTGAATTTTTCTGCCCATATTCTTTTAAATTTTTCTATACAGAGAATCATATAAACTATTTTTATAAGGATTTTTAAGTTTTTATTTTATGTGTATTAGTGCTCTGCCTGCAAATTCTTAAGTGCACCAGTGTCCTGCAGTGCCCTCAGAGAACAGAAGAGGGTGTTGGATCTCCTGGAAGTGGAGTTACAGGCTTTTGTTAGCTGCCATATGGGTACTGGGATTTGAGCCTGGGTCTTCTGCAAAAATAGCCAGTGCCCTTATCTGCTGAGCCATCTCTTAACCCCAACCATTAGGATTTTAAAATTTCCCATCCAATTCTTATTTCATGTTCCTTTTGTGATACTTTATTTATAGTTTTATGTGTATTGAGTGTGTTGCCTGCATGTATGTAAGTGTACCCATGTCATGCAATACCTGTGGAGATCAAAAGATGGTGTTGGATCCCCTAGAAGTAGAATTACAAGCAGTTGTTAGCTGACATGTGGATGTTTGGAACCAAACTCAGGTCCTCTGCAAGAACAGCCAGGGCTCTTAATCACTGAGCCATTTCTTCAGTCCCATTGTGCTCCTTTTCTTGCTATGGTGACTTGCTTTGAAGGGTAAAAGCTATACTAGCAGGCATCTTTATCCATGGATTTTGGTAGAGACTTGTAACTGAGATAATAGTCTATTTAAATGGGTATTGCATTTTAGCACTGGATTTAAAAAATTCTGTAAAATATGAAGTAGTTTTGGTTTAGTGTTTCCTAGAATTATTCATCGTTTTCTGGTTTTGTCTTACTCATTCATAGCCCAAACATACTCCACCCAAGAATCATTCTGTTGTGAATAGAAAAAATATAAATTCTGTGGTACTTAAACCAGGAACCCAAAATGATAACAGCTATTCAGACATATGCAGTAACAGTTCAGAGGAAATTTTTATGGAAATTGAATCTCCAAATAGTGAAAAACATGCACAAAGCAGAAAAGAGGTAATATGCTGTAATATTCCAAGTTTTCTGAAAATGATTCCTTTAAAAATCAAATTCCTCATTTTTATTGGTAATTCTACTACTTAATACTTAGTTCAGTGACTGTTGCTTGAGAATCAGATTTCTAACATTTGTAGAATGGCTTAATCATAGAAAAAATTGAAACTTAAAGTGAAAATAGTTAAAATAGTAAGGATGTAGCTGCCTAATCCCCAAGTCACATTTATAAGACTTTATGGTTTGTTATTAGACAAGAAATTGATGGCTTGAGCTTTTTACTAGTAGAGAAGTCCATTGATCTACCAGTAAGAGTATTTTAATACCTTGTAAAATATAGAAAAAATTAAGATAAAGTTTCATAGCTTTCGGTGGCTAGCATTTGATCTAGACTTAAGTGGATAGATGATTGTACACAGATCAAATGAATATTGATTAAGTAAAAGTTATTAACTTTTAAAAGAAGATTCAAATAGTACAATGTAAGTTTAGATGTGAAAAATATGGCTAATAAGAAAAAGAAATTTCTGTAACTCTCTCTTTCCTAACTCAAAGATAACAATAACAAGGAAGAACTGAAAAGCAGGACTGTCAGAAGAGCCAGATAAACCTATTACTATAAATTTAGCATGAAGATTCATTTGCGTTAGTGAAAAAAAAAGAAATAACAACTGAAAAGCATTTGCAGTTTGTTGGCTTGGGGGTTTGAGAAAGATGCTCAAAAGTGAACTGAAGAATGTTTACAGTTGTTTCTAATTTATATTTAGGAAAGCCCTGCTGCATTTCCATTATCACTGTGTAGTGAAAAAAAAGAGGAAGTGTGGAATGCCTTGCCCAATGACAATACTCATGCATCAGGTTTGTAGACATGCTTTTGCTTTTTAAAATAATTACTAATTACTGTAAAATCACAGTATTTCAAATCATATCATTATTAAATTTAATTGTCAAAAATAAATAGGCATAAGTTAACACAGTTGTTTAAAACACAATGCAAATAAAAAGGCTTTTAAATAAAGCAAGAAAAAATAGATACTTTAAGTCAGAATTATGGCAGTATTCTTAATTTTATTTATTTCTGTATGTGTATGAATGTACTGTCTGTATGCAAGTTTGTGCATCCGTGTCGTGCAATGCCGCGGAGGTCAGAAGAGGGTGTCGGATTCCCCTGGAACTGGAGTTCTCCGGGAACTGGAGTTTCAGACGGTTCTCGGCCACCATGTGGGTGCTAGGGATCAAACCCGGGTCCTCTGTAAGAGTGGTCAGCGCCCTTAACCACTAGGCCATCTCTCCAGCCCCAGTATTAATTATTTTAACTGTTTTGGAAGGTCCCAGTAATCGTGGTTGTAAACGAATGTATCTTGAAGATAATCTGAATAATTCCAGTGAAGTACATGAGGCAGAAGAAGAAAGACAACACTTGCTTCCCAAAAGATTGAGCCAAGGAGAAGATGCAGACCAGCATACCTTCCAAAGTAGGCAGATCAACAGCCTGTCAGAATGCAGTCATTTCATAGGTGGCTTCTTAGAGTTTGAATGACTTTGTCACAAAACAAATTTCTTTCTAAAGACAATTTTGGATGGGTTGAACATTGATGGTTCTTTATTACAAATTTTACTTTATATGAATGTTGGAGTAAGGGTCTTATATACTTAGAGATTCCCATATCATTCTGTCATTTCCTGCATTTAAATTTTACTAAAATATGAGTTAAGTGTTAGTGTCATTAAAAAACTCTTATTAATAATAATTTAGACGTAGTTGAAATCAGTTTTAAAAATACCAATTGCTCAACCTTAACATTACATTTCTGCCTTAATAGCCACATCAAAATATTTTAAGTATTTTAATTTTAAATGAAAAAACTCTGCTTTTGATTTCATAATCTGTACATATACATAGATCTGAAGACTTTTGGTCCGAGTCTAATGAAAAGGCTAAATTTGTAGTAATGCATAAAATTTTAACTTTAGTTGGTTACTTTCATTTTTTAGTATTTGATAGTACTCCTTCATTACCAACACCAGAGTTCCTTGCTCCTGAGAAGTGGCAACATGATTTACCAGCTACTGGGAAGTTTTATGATGACATCAGCTCAGTATATAAGAGGAAAACTGATGTGAGTTACCACTTTTTAATGAGTTATACTCAATACTGTAATAATATACTACACTTTTTAAAAAGTGTTTTAGAGTTAAATATACTACACTTTCTATTAGACTGATGGCTCCATCCTTGGCCTATAGAATACTACCTATTCTTGGATCATAGCATATATGAGAAATTTGAATAACTGTCAGATAAAGGATAGCTCCCATAAGCTGAGTTTCTCTCACTACTAGTATCTGTCCATTATCCATATTCTTTACACACTTTGTCTTTTCTCCTATTTTTTTCATTTTAACATTTGTGCCATAGTATGATTTTTCTTTTACTTATAGACCAATTTTCTATTCCTGCCTCACATTCTTTAGAAGGTGTGTGTGTGTGTGTGTGTGTGTGTGTGTGTGTGTGTGTGTGTTTGTGTATGTGCCCACGCACACTGCACTCTTGGCCTCATTTATTTAAGAGAAGATCTCTGACTGAATCTAGAGTTTGCCAGTTTGGCTGTGCTATATTGGCTAGCCAGCCAGCCCCAAGATCCTCCTGCCTCTGCCTCTCCAGAGTTAGCTGTACAGGCACATGCCACTGTACCTGGCTTATTATGTAGGTGTTAGGCATTGCAAGTACTTTAATAATTGAGTCATCATCTCAGCCACTTCTTTAGACACTTATTTATCTGGTGGAGGTGATTATCAGCAAGAGAAGCATAACACAGCCTTTTTTTTAAACATAGCATTTTATGCACTCAGCTTTATCCACTCCCTCTGTATTGTGTCCTTAGTTTGTGAGTCTCCAAGTAGATGATGTAGACAAAAGTGGATTCTAAGAATGATTTTTAACTATTAGTAATGGGTGGAAAATCACATTTCTCTCATGCCTTTATTTGGAATAGTTTGTTCATGCCCTTCTTTGAATAAAGATATAGTTAGCCCATCATCAAACTTATCTCTTAATTGCCTTTTCCTTTTAGTCACAGGCAGAATCTAAACTTCTTTAAAATCTCTATTTTCCCCATGGAAAAAAATGGTAAAAACAAGGCCCAGAGAGATGGCTTAGCAGTTGAGAGCACTGGCTACTCTTGCAGAGGACTGTAGTTCAATTCTTAGCACCCCACAGTGACTAAAAACCATCTTAATTCCAGTTCCAGGGAAATTTGATGCTCTCTTCTGACCTCCATGGGCAATGCAAAACATGCACTTACATACATGCAAACTATACATTCATATACAAAATAAAAGTAGTAAATAAAATATAATTTAAAAAAGAAAAGACAGCTGTCCTGGAATACTCTACGTAGACTAGGGGCTACAGGGAGACCCTGTCTCAAAAAGACCAAAAAATAAAAATAAAAACAATAATTCTATCAGGTTATACTTTTGAAGAAAAAGTTAATAATTCCTAGCAATTTTTATAAATACTATAAGTGTAATGTTCTTATAAAACAATAGCAAACTGAACTCTTAGTCAAAGCCTTACCAATATAATTAGCCACTGCCGACTGACTTTGCAATTATGAGCCTTAATTTTTACTTTTCTAAGTTTTTCTTAGCCGTTTACACTATAGAAAAGCTTTTTGTTTATAGTTTTTCTTAGGTTGTTATTTTGTAAAGCCATTTTAAGCTAAAAAAATAAGTATTTTTCAGACCCAGCATAAAATCATGGACAATTTTACTAAGCAGACTTTAAAAGTGGTTCAACAGCATCTGAAAACATTGAACCATCAAGTGAAGGAGGAAAGGTCTGTAATACAAATCTGCTTTGAGTACTTCTGAATGATGTATTTTCATAAATTATGAATGCATGTTCTGGGTCCTGTAGTTTGAAAACTAATCTTATTTTGTCTCATTTTTAATAGGGGTGTAAATCTTGCTAAATTCCAATTCATTCTCCAAGATGAGGTGGAGAAATTTGAAAAATATACACATTCTTTAAAAGATTTGGAGAAGGAACTTGTGGTTTGTGCTTTTAAACTAATTTTTAAAATCTTAAGTTTTTATAAATGTAGCTCTTTAATATTTACTTTCTACTATGAGCAGATATCTTAAAGCTTTTTGTTCTTTAGAGCATAGTTACTTGTTATAAGCTTGTCTGTATAAATCTTGTTGATAATATGGAAGACATTTTGAGAGACTTCTAATATTTTTAATTTTAAAGTATATACTAGATTCAGTATTCTAAGCATATAACCAAATTGTTTATACATAAAATTTAGAACAGTAGAAATACATTTAGAATAGTAGAAATATGCTAATTCTACTGTCAGATTTTTATTTTTAATCATGTTAAAGTACAACTAGCTGTTTTATATCTTAAAATTTAGGACTTTGGGGAAAACCTGGTCCAGAAGTTAAGTGCATATTACAGAAATGAAAAGGAGAGGTTAGTGTGCTTTCTTTAATGACTAGAATCATTAGATTTCTAAATTAACAAATTTATAGGTGAAAATAACATGTATATATTATACCAATTTAATTCAAACTCCTGATTAAGTATGAAGTTAACACTCATTATTTTATTTGTTAGGCTTTATTCTTTGAAAACTTCATTGGATGAAACTTTTCTCTCTAACTCTCATCATGAAGAAACCATATTTACATCTGAGGTATAAACAATTTATATTTATCTGTAACCTTGATATTGATTAGTCTGACTTGTGTTTTTGCTCTGAACTTTATGACAATCTCATGGGGGAAATATGCTATTTACAGATTCATTTGATGAAAGAAAACATGAAAAAGCTGCAGGACAGGATTCTTAAGGAAATGGTAAATCACCTGAGTTTTGTGCCTTTTTGTCTGTTTTAATGAAACAAAGTCTTAGTAAGGATCCCAGGCTGGCATCAAACTCTTGATCCTTATCCTGTAGCCTTCAGAGATCTGGGATTATTCTCAGGCATGTACCTGGCGACCTCACCTGGCTGGGATATGTTTGTTTTTCAATGAGAATTTTTTTTCTTCTTTGGGAGTTTGGAGAAGGCAGATTGAACCTAGAGACTTTTCGTTCTTTAAATAATGGAAATCTTCTTAACGTAAAAGAGAGATAAAGAAAGAATTCCTATGGAGGAAAAAATAATAGTTGCAAATTGAAAAATTAACTGAAGAAATTACTTTTTTTGTATTGTTTCTAAACACTGCACTTTAACACGGCAAAGCAACCCAGGCTGGTTCAGTATAAGAGTCATTACCCACTTGTACAATAAAGCTTCATTTCCTTAGAGAAATGTACTTGACTTCTAAAAGTCTATTCAACTAACAGCTACAGTCTGGGGTTTAGCACATCCCAGAGGGACTGATGGCACTGCTTCACATCAACCTGTCTAGGGGTTTCCTCAAGGTTTTCAGTGCACTTTCCTGTTGGTCTTTACCCATAAAGTGTGTTACAATACCTGTGAAATTTTAATAGATTTCAATATTGAAATAGTAGAGATCAAGATATTATAGCTAAGCTAGCCTAGCTCAAAGCAAATAACAGTTTCCTAAGTTGATGCTTGTTGAGACTTTTTAAGAACATTTTTATTTTTTACTCTTAAAATTTTTGATGTGGAACAGCATGGTGGACATGCCTTCAATTCCAGCACTCACCCAAGAGGACTGTGAGATTAAGGCCAGCCTGGCTACATGTCAAGTTCCAGGCCAGCTGGAGCTAAAAGGAGATCCTATCTCAACAACAACAAACAACAACACCCAAAACCCCAACAAACAACAACAAAAACAAAACACCAAAGACCCAAGCCAAACCAAAACACCACCACCAAATACCAAAAAAAAAAAAAAAAAAAAAAAATCCTTTGATGTAGAGATTTGAAAGATTGCATCTTCTCTCAGGTATCAGCATGAATACCGCTACTGATCAATCATAAGGTCCTCTAAATATCTCTATGTAGACCCGAAAGGCCTGGGTACAATGAGCACTGACAAAAATCTTATGAAAATGCTTGTTTTAAAATGAATCCCCAAGTATGCTTTTTTTCCCCCTTGGTTGCAGCATGAAGAAGAACTTCTCAATATTCGCAGAGGACTGGCGTCATTATTCAGGGCTCATGAAGGAAGTGTTCATGTATGAACTTGAGTTGCTGTCAACACTGTTTATCTAAATTCTAGTTTTGTTTAAATGAAAAAATAAGAAAATAACCTTGCAGTGAAAAAATATCTGTCATCCAGGTAACTGAATATGTGCAGGAACCTCCAGATTCAAAGAAAGGTTTTCATATACCTAAGAAGCAGTGTAACTCCAAACCTAACTTTTGTCTGTACTGTTTTCTGGAGAATGAATGTTCTGGGAAAACAAAGAGTAAAAGGAATTAGCTTGCTTTGGAGCAATATTTACATTAAATCTGTAAAACTAGTTTCTTTAATAAAAGTATTACACAAAACAATAAAATTTTTTTATTAATTTTATTTATTTCTGCATGTGTATGAATGTACTGTCTGCATGCAAGTCTGTGCACCCGTGGTCGTGCAATGCCGCGGAGGTCAGAAGAGGGTCTCAGATTCCCCTGGAACTGGAGTTCTCCTGGAATTGGAGTTTCAGACTGTTCTTGGCCACCATGTGGGTGCCGGGGATCGAACCCGGGTCCTCTGCAAGAGCGGTCGGCGCTCTTAACCGCTAGGCCATCTCTCCAGCCCCTACACAAAACATTTTAAAATTAACACAATTTTGGACTAAACTATATTTTTAATTTGCATAATTTGGATATAAATAAAAGTGACAAAAATTTAGCCAGTTTTTGAAGGGAAGAAAGGCTTTGATTTAAATGAATGGTTCACTTGAATGGTTAGTACACTCACACTTTGAGTTATGGTTTCTAATGTATTAAGAATGCACTAAATGGCCAGAGATTGTAAGTGTATTGCATAAATATTTTAACACTGTGTAGAAGTCTTAATTCCAAAGCAGGCTGCTTGCCAATACTTTCTAAGCTCCTAGTATTCATGTAATATTTTGTTATATTATTTTGAAATAAATGCTCATTTAACTTAAGTATAATTACTTTATAATTATGATCATGTTTTATGAACAGTGAATTTAAAACCTTCAGTCAGACACCTGAAATGTAATACCAAGCAGCTCTGCTGTCCTTTGCAGTTCAAGGTGGTATTTAAATATAATGGTAAAATGGCTTCTAAGAGAGGCAGAAAAATACATTCTCAGTTAATTTAGTTACTAACATCAATTAGATTTTTGAGGTTTATTAAGATATTGGAGTTTCTGTTTCAAGAGAAAAACCTCACCATATTTCCATTTCATTTTCCCCTTAGACAAATTGTGTAAGCAAATTATGAATGATAAAGATGATATAATGGTTAGTCTTAATGGTTTTTTTTTAATTTTTTTAAAATTAAAAATTAATTTTTAATTTTAGTGGGGTTTTTTTAAAGTAAAAATTATCCTAGGTAATATTTTGAGATAATTCAACTTTTTTTCAGGAATTCAGATATGTTGAGATCAATGTTACACTGTCTTAAACATTAGGTAATATATTTTTAATTTACACTGTGATACCAAAAAGATTTTTAAAGGAACTTGGAGGCCTGGGTTGTCACACTAAATGAAACACTGACCTTAACAGCAATAAAGCTTCTTTAGTATTTCCATAACTTGATGTACAGTTCTTATAAGTCAAGTAAGTTACTTTGAATTTGAGTGCAGAAGCTTAGATAGGATATTTAAAACCTTTAAGCTTATTTAGAAAGAAACTAGCTATATGGGTAGTTCTGTGTAATTCATTTCTAATATTTTTTTAGAGACAGGGTCTCCCTTTATTCCCAGCTGGCCTGGAGCTCACTCTGTAGACCAGGCTGGCCTTGAACTCACAGAGATCTGCCTGCCTCTGCCTCCGGAGTGCTGGGATTAAAGGTATGTGCCATCACTACATTTTTTATGATACATCCACTTATTTTTAAATTTATACCAAGAGCTTGCAAACACTGTATTAAAAATCTATGCAATAAATGCTTTAGGATTTTTGTGACAAAAAGCAAGTTTGAAGACAATATGTATATATTTATACAACTATTTTAAATGTCATCATTTAGAAATATCAGAAACATTTTTAGCTGATAGGCCATTTAGAAAGGGGCTAGCCAAATGTGATCTATAGGGTACAATGTGTAGACCCCAAATTTAGAGGGAAGATATTTTAAAGATTAGAATTTGCTTTTGTGGCGCTAAAGAGATAACCTAGCGGTTAAGAGCGCCGACTGCTCTTACAGAGGACCTGGGTTCGATCCCCAGCACCCACATGGCGGCTGAGAACTGTCTAACTCCAGTTCCAGGGGAATCTGACACCCTCTTCTGACCTCCATGGCATTGCACGACACGGGTGCACAAGCCTGCATGCAGACAGTACATTCATACACATAAAAAATTAAAAAAATAAATTTAGAATTTGCTTTTGTTTATTAGTTGTTTTGTAAATCCTTTGTATTAAAAGAGCTTATTTCTTGGGGCTGGAGAGATAGCCTAGCGGTTAAGAGCACCGACTGCTCTTGCAGAAGACCCAGGTTCGATCCCCAGCACCCACATGGCGGCTGAGAACCGTCTGTAACTCCAATTCCAGGGGAATCCAACACCCTCTTCTGACCTCCGCGGCATTGCACGACATGGGTGCACAGACCTCCAAGCAGACAATACATTCACACACATAAATAAAAAAAATAAAATAAAAAATAAAAGAGCTTATTCCTTTTAATTTTGTGTATTTTGCCTGCATGAAAATGTACCACATCCTTGCTTGGTATGCACAGAGGCCAGAAGAAACTATTAGATCCCCTGGAAATGGAGTTATGGACAAGTGTTAGCTGCTGTGTGGGTACTAGGAACTGAACTCGGGTCTTCTGAAAAGCCATCTTTCCTGGGCCCCTTATTAGCTGTTTACTTTTTTTCTTTCCCCCTCAACAAGAAAATATGTGTGCTTATAATCCTAACACTTGAGATCCTGAGGTGGGGAGGATCCCTTGAGTCTAGGAACAGCCAGTCTCAGCGACACATTGAGACCCCGTCTAAAACAAACACACAATTTTTTCTGTTTATCTTGCTATTTCACAGAAATAGTGAATTTAATAATTTTTTCAGTAGCAGAAACAAATTAGTAAATTCAGCTCAATATTTTGATTTTCCATTTTCACACCTATTAAAAATAAATGATCATTGTAGGTAATGGCTTAGGTCTCTTACCTGGATTGCAGTCTGATACCTTGTTGGTGTTCTCAATCACACTAAGCTGGAAAGTAGTACCTATTCTGGAAGTGTATATGGACAAAGACATGAAATATGAAAAATTAAATTATTAACAGGGTAGAGTCCAGACATTAGACTCTATGGACCACCATGGTAATCTAGACATTGCCAAGCCCCGAGACCACCCCAACTTAAAAGACCATCATATCCTCCAAGTTTGCAGGAGACCCAAAGGCTTCATGTGTCCTTTAATTTCATACCAGGTTTGCCAGATGTTTTTGTTTGCTATGTCTCAGTCCTAGTATGAAGTCAATTACTTGAGGTAGTTCTTCAGCCATTCTATCACCATCACTCACCCCATGGACAGCAAATCTAATCAGTTACTTACTATACTTAAGAATATACTTATTTCTAAGTTTCTTGGCATATTTCCTCAGGCATCAAAATAAACTTAGGAATAAACAAAGTATAATTTTTTCCAAAATACCAAGAAATTGTCAACAGTTCTAACATGGAATGTAAACATCAGAGTAAGATGGTAGATGTTTCCTGAGACCATGTTTTGTGCCATACCAAGCTTTCCCATTCTAATTTCAAGATTGTAGGTGGCCAGCAAGGGAAGGACTGGTAGTGTGGACTAGCCATACACCTGAATTATACTGCTATATTACTAAGTCTTTCATTTAGAAAGTATCATGCAAATATGTAAAAACATGTTGGTATCTTAAAAATTAATACATTTATTGGGGCTGGAGAGATGGCTCAGCAGTTAAGAGCACCGACTGCTCTTGCAGAGGACCTGGGTTTGATTCCCAGCACCAACATGGCGGCTAAGAACTGTCTTTAACTACAGTTCCAGGGGAATCCGACGCCCTCTTCTGACCTCCGCAGCATTGCACGACACGGGTGCACCAACCTACATGCAAACAATACACTCATACACATTAAAAAAAATAAAATAAAAAAAGCTAACTGCTTTCGATTAAAAAAAATTAATACATATACCATATCTGGATGTTTTCCTATTGCTGTAACTTAGAATCTCTGTTGACATTTTAAGTTTTTTACAATTGAGTTTAAAGATTTTTTGGTGTTTATTGTTCTGAACATAAAACTACTGTTTTCATAGAATTCGGAGTGGATAACTGGTAGCTATTCCATTGGTAATTTTCAAAAACATGTATTTTCTGAATACTATATATTCTTGATATCACTATCAATATATAAACAATCAGCTAAAAACCTTTTCATACTCTCATTTTCATATGTTCAATTGCTTATCTTTTGGGATGTTTTCTCATAAACTAAATTTTCAGAGAATGAACTGGGTGAATGAGTACTTGAAGGATGTGAAACCAGTATTGGGTTTCACATATAAGACTAATTTAGACTAATTAGTCTTGTGTTGCTAAGGCTGGCCTTGAACTCCTGATCTTCCTGACTTCTCCCAGGCACTGAAATTACAGGAGTGTGCCATCATGCCTGACTAGTACCTCTATTTCTAACAGTTAAATTGAGATTTTTTTTTTATTCCTGGACTTTAATTTGCTTATGAAGAACTATGGACACATAACAAAAAACTACTGCCAGTACATGCTACCATAAACTTAGACCTGTAGTTTCCATATAGTTCCACAAGATGGACCTCAAGATTTTTGGTGTAGAATTAGTTGATACAGTTTTTAAAGTCTCTTTAAGCTCTTCAGAATAGATATTCATTAAATATTTTGCTTTAATAATCACATTTTGTGAAAATAGGAGCAAATTATTTGTAAACTCAATGCATAAAATCCTCATTATTCAATACCACTAGTAATGAATTCTGTTAATCCATATACTGATTCTATTACTTAAGTCAGCAGGAATGTTTTTTAAGCCTTTGGGCTCCTAAGTATAAGGGTTTTTTTTTTTTCAGACTTATATCACATGTAACTTTGTTTATGCATGTATAACCATTACCATATACTGCTTTTTACTTTTGTTCCTCTATATATTGATTCACATTTGTCCACTAGCCCTTATAAGTAGCCTTTTGGTACCTGGTAGGAACATGGAATATAGAAGTGCAGTTAGAGGATAGTTTATGATTAGTAACAACAAAATGGCAGGAATTAGGTACCATTACCATTTTTTTTGGTCTTTTTGACATAGGGTCTCCCTGTAGCTGCAGCTGTCCTGGAACTCACTATGTAGATCAGGCTGGCCTTGAACTCACAGATATCCACCTGCCTCTGCCTCCCAAGTGCTAGGATTAAAGGTGTACACCACCACACCCAGATTTTTTGGGCCATTTTTTTATTAGAAGGAAATTTCTGCCAGTTTTAGAATATCTTAGAGCCTGGAAGTTAACTAAACCTAATCCCTCCATCCTTTTGGTATCCTATAATTTATCTTAATTTTGTTATTTTGGGGCTGGAGAGATGGCTCAGCAGTTAAGAGCACTGGCTGCTCTTGCAGAAGACCTGGTTTGATTCTCATCAACCACATGATGGCTAACAACTGTCTGTAACTTGAGTTCCAGGGGATCTGATGTTCTCTTCTGACCTCCAAGGGCATTGTACAACATGGTTGCACAGTATGTGTGTAATAAACACATAAAAATATTTTTGAAGCATTTTGTTATCCTTTGGATATGGGACTTTACTTGAGCAAAGAAGTAAAGACCTGCAGTCTGTCAACTCTAAAAAGGCTCCACCAGTCTGGCTGTCTTTGAAGCACTGTTGATCTTCTAGCATATGAGTGTTTTGCCTACATGTATGTAAGTGTACCACATGCATGCAGTACCCACAGAGGCAAGAAGAGGTTGTCAGGTCCTGGGGAACTAGAGTTTATGAATGGCTGTTATCTGCCATGTGGGTGCTGAGAACTGAACCTGGGTCCTCTGGAACAGCCACCAGTACTCTTAATCATCAAACCATCTTTTTATCTCCCAATTAATGTTTTAAACTGAGGAAAATATAAAATAGGAGCTGCTAACGTGTGGTTTGAAAGAGGAAACAAACATGTTGGCCACAATAATGAATAGAATAGCATACGCATGTCACAAGTGCTTATAAAATTAAGTAGCTGATTTCCAGTAAAAAGGGAGTTATTTCACAAAGAAGCTGAGACCCAGTAACGTCGGTCAGAAGATTCACAGTTTACATAGCAAGTAAGAGGTAGAGCTAGAATCTCATTTCTTATAAAAAATGAAAACTATAGTTCAGCTAGTTGTATGTTTGCTAGTCTTCAGGACTAATCACGAGGCTTTTTAGACAAAGCATCCACCACAAGTGTTGAGAAGTTTCGTGGGCACCTGATCCACAGCAATCTTAAAGATTGTAGAAAGCAGTGAGGCGGTGTAGGTGAATTTGTAGAGGATGCTTGGTTGTCAGTGCCATCTAATGGACTGAATGCTGAGAATCTGCCAGGTTCATGCCCCGCCATGATGCCACTGCTTTACCTCTAGACTTGTTATAGATGTATGGAGAGGAGAAGAGAACAGAACATGAACACCACACGTCTTTGAGCTCCTAAAATTGTGCTCCTGAGTGACTGGTGTACTGGGAAGAAGGGACGGAAGGCTTATTTCTGAAAGAATACTTATTCAGAAGCAAATAATTAATCCAGGGGATGTTTATTGTTACTTAGCCTGCTTTCTTCCTTTGTGCCTAGATTTTTACCTCGGTGCTGGAGTAAACATCTCTTTATAATCTCCATTCCAGCTAAAATTTTTATAATATAGATCTTAATAATGCTTGCAAATATGAACTTAAAATATTCTTTCAGAGGGCATAAATTTTCATTTGGTAGAATTTCCAAGTTATTTTTAGATTAAATGCATTCAATACTCCTTGATAAATAAATTTTAATTAACCTGAAAAAGGTAATTGATTTTCCAAGGCACAAACCTTATGTACTGACAAACTTACAAAACACATAAAAAGTTGTCATTGTCTCTCATGTGTTTCGATTCTGACGGTTCAAAAGTCATAAGAATTATTTCATAGATCCCAGCTTTAAGATATAGCTCATCCCAACCTCAAGAAAATGAAAGCCTGAGTTAATTTCCTGCAATGAGTAGTCATTTAATTAAAGAACAAAATTAACAGGAATCAAAATGTTGGCGCTGTATATTTTGTTAGACATTATATAAAAAAAGAGAAAGTATAATACAGTAAATCACTTTATATATAATGAACTTAAAGAGTTTCCAAATAATCCGAATAAAAATGTCTTTTCAACAAAATACTGAATGACACTGGGTCACATGTCCCTCTCGTCAGAGGCCTGGGAGTGTGAGCCTGCACATGCACATTGCCCGTCCTCTGTTATACTGCAGAACTGTAAAACAAGGTTGAAAGGCAAACCGTTTTCTTCTGGGAGAGTTACTCTGGGTCTTAACTGGCCCCAAGAGTTCACACTCCTCAGACACCAAAGAAGGAAATATGTCCTCTGGGTTACTCCTCATGTAGGTAAGTGTGGCCAAGATCGCACCTGGGTGTGGATCTGCTCTTCTCACAAACACAGCAGGTCGTCTTGAGCTAAACTTCAGGAGAGGTCCCTGATGAATGCTCAGTGTTGGTATCAAAAATTAAACACAAATTCTTCTCAGAAGAAAATCTCTATGGCCTGTGGAATCTAGAAATTAAGAAAAAAGTTTCCATCTGTTAAAATTGCCCAAAAGACCTTTTTTCAATTACATTTACTGATACTGAACCTGCTTAGACATTCCAAATATAAACCTGAGGAGGGAGCTCCTGTGGTTAGAGAGCCTCAGAGAACTCCCAGCTCTTAGGTCCTGGTTGCTTCCCAAATACCCAAATGTATTATATATTCAATTCTAACAACTTAGTCTTAAAGCTGGTAGGTAGTGAAATGCTCATAGTACACAGAAATACTCCGCCTTTGTTGAAACAGTAGAAGCAATTAACTGGTAAATCTGGAAAAGGTTTTCAAGTTGGTAATGTGTTCATATTAATACACTCCATAAACTTGTGACTAAAATACTGTTTTGATTTTATAAAAATGATATGAAGTTCTAAAATGTGATATAATTTAGAATTCTTCCTTGATGAGGTTTAGGGGAAATTCTTTAAAAATTCTGTTATCGCTGCGTGTGGTGGTGCATGCCTTTAATCCTAGCACTTGGGAGGCAGAGGCAGGTGGATCTCTGTGAGTTCAAGGTCAGCCTGGTCTACAGAGTGAGCTCCAGGCCAGCTGGGACTAAAGAGAGACCCTGTCTCAAAAATACTAAAAATAAATAAATAAATAAATAATAAATAAATAAATAAATAAATAAATAAAAATTATGTTATCTAAAAAGTTACCAAGACCTTAAAAGATAATTTCTAAAAATGAATTCTCCATTACATATTCTCATTACATATCACTAAAATCTAAGATTGATTCACATACATAGGATTAACTTTCTTCATAACAGAATGAGCATTAAAATGCATATTTTAGGAGAATTTTACTTCCTAAACTTTAATAATAATGAGAACTAAGAATAATCAGGAGAAGAAACTTTAAATGATTTGTTTCCATCAGCCTCTCCTGTCCTATGTCCCATCCCTCCCTTACGATCCTAAAAACAATGGGTAGAACTGTACTAAGTTCCTGCTCCATAGTCACATTCATCTTGCAGAGCAGGTCTTTTAATTTCAGTGTCCACTTGGTGAGAACATGAATTTATTACTACGCTTGGCGCAGTATTCATACGGAAGATTTCCTTTTTGTGTTTGTGGCTCAAGTGTCCTTAACAAAGATGATGAGGAGAAATCTGCTGCTGCTGCTGAAGACTTGCTTCCCTAGTAGTCAGTTCTGTTACCCCACTAGGACTAAGGTCTCACATGAATTTAAGATAATTATTACGGGTGGCACCTGTAGGGAAAGGAGAAGGAAGACTGAAAGAATATGCACAGTAGGGAAATATTTTTCTCTCCAACTTCATCATTGCACACACAAAAACTAGTGTAAGAGATGAACACCTTGGTGGGAAAGTTTACAGTAAATCCCTCACAGGCAGTGTCCCACATATCTTCAAATTCCTTTCCTAGTACTGAGAAGTGCTTCTTACAGGAGACTGGCAGATATTTGCTGAGGAAATGAATACTCTGTTAGTCTTGAAACATTGGCTTGTGTTGAAGAGGTTAGTATCAATTAATATGAAGATGGAGACTAATTCATAGAAATCTGTATATGAATTGGTAAATTCTACAAATTTGAATATCAGAATTAAAAACCAGGAAAATTATTGAGATAACTTAAACATAACTATGCAAGTAAACTAATGTGCTGTGTGATAACTGTTTTACATGTTATCTCTTACCACCAAGCCCTATTTTTAAAAGTTTTCTGCAGAAATGCTGAATATAAAATCTGGCTACTGTTGAGTTCACTAAAAATGTGTTAGATTGTGTAGTTCAGGCAAATAGAGACCTCACCTTGTCAAATGCTTGCTGGATGCGTGCACCTCCATTTCATTACTTTTATACTCATTTAATTCCTTACGAATTGCTGCCTAAAGTTGAAAGGTTGAAAGAAATGATTACAT
This sequence comes from Rhizomys pruinosus, assembly GCA_009823505.1. NCBI lineage: Eukaryota > Metazoa > Chordata > Mammalia > Rodentia > Spalacidae > Rhizomys > Rhizomys pruinosus. The sequence continues at coordinate 1,789,340 of VZQC01004671.1, read as the reverse complement.
TTATATACCAACCATTAAAATGTATGTGTATGAGTGTATTGCCTGCATGTGTGTAAGTGCACCCATGTCATGCAATGCCCAAGGAGGTCAGAAGAGTGTCTTGGATCCCCTGAAACTGGGGTTAGGGATGGTTGCTAGCTGCCATGGACTCAAACCCAGGTCCTCAAGGGCAGCCAGCACTCTTAACCACTGAGCTATCACTCCAGACCCTCAACAGCCATGGTTAATACTTGTAACAATTTGCTGTGCTGTAATGGACAGACAGCCCCTTCCTACACTAATAGATGAACTAAGCACAGATGTAGGTAACTAATGAACTAAGAACAATAAGCAATGAGTGAAGCTCAGCTTAAGATAAACTTGGAATTTTGACAGCAGACAGACAATCCAGAAATCCTACCTTGCTTAAGTTTTATGCTATCTTGATAGCTACATTTTAAGTGTCATGGCATGAGTACAGTGAGCATCTGTTTTTAGTGCTCTTCAGGTTCTCAAGCCTGGCCTTCTAGCTTCCCTAAGCCTGATTTCATCATGATTTCCTCTCAGATGTCCCCTGCAGGGGTCAAGTGAGACAGAAGTTTCAATTGCAAACATAGAAAAACTTTTAAGGTAAGAATTGGGAGTGAAGGGAGCATGTTTTCCCCATATTCAGATACACTGGCTGCTAAAAAGGGTTAATCCAGCTTCAACATGACATCATTGCTCTATGTTACAATAACTATGGACATCTGTAAGCATATTTATTCACAGAATGTAAGAACTAACAAATATACTGTATAATTCAAGAGTCTCTTAAGTATTCTGAAAGTCGCCAGAGGCAAATATGATGAAAGACTCCTTCACAGACACTCCCTGGCTTAAGTCTGGCTAGATGATACCCCTTGGGATTAGACAGGAGCTTGTCTCTCTGATTGGGATCTGATCCCCCTTTCCCACCATTACCTACTTTTGACTCATCCCCCAGACTGAAGTTGCAGTTTACACATTGATAGATGGAACTTGGTATTTCTCTTGGAGGATTTTCTGGGCAATGTTTAGTAGCATCTCTGATCTCTACTCACCAGGTGCTCCAAGTTACACTGACAACCCAAAATGTCTTTAGAACAAAACTTTCTCCTAGTTAAACCAACATCTGCTTATAGCATAGGGCTTGCTTTAGACACATACGGGGTCACACTGTATCAGAACTCCCTGGCACATGTTTTGCCCTTATTAGAAGATGCAACATCCCTGATCAGCAAGACAGTTATGTACCTTATCTGCTGCTGACAGTCTCGTCCAGGGTTTGTCTGCCCTCCTGTCATAGTCTTGCGCTTTTGCAACTTCCACATAATCACTGAAACGTATGAGAATTTTTCTGTCCCTTAATTCATCAACAGTAGGTCTCTGATTAAGCTAAAACAAAAGATCATTAGTTAGGTATCATGTGCCAAGCTTGTGTTCTTGCAGTAAATAGCATAGATCTATAAACAGCTGAACTCCTGAGTTCTAGTGAATGTTTAATATAAAGTACTAAATAATAGACTATTAAATCGCAACTCCCTCCTTTCAACAGATTTTACCAGAAGTATGTATATCCACCCACTCTGACATACCATAAGGTCAAGGAATGGTTGAAGGATTCAATGAATTTTATGGAATCAGGAGTTTTAGGCACCATTATATACATTTTTTATTAAAAGTTACTGCTCCAATTATGCTAACTACTATGGGCACGCTACATGAAGACCCGGGAAGGTCTGTGAGCAGCACAAAACATCATTGATGTGGGAAGGATGCTGGGAGCAGCACAACACTTGAATTCAGATTTCTGAAACTGAAAAATCGATTGGGGCTTTTGGAATTACTACTTGTGCTAGATAGCTTCAGTTGCCAATTTGACACACCTGGTTTCGGGGAACTTCAATTGAATTTCCTGTGGCCATATCTGTGGGGGATTTTCTTGATGAGTGATGTGGGAGAGCCCAGCCTACTATGGATGGTGCCGACCCTCGGCAGGGGTTCCTGGGTTTTCTAAGGAAGCAAGCTGAGCACAAGCCAAAGGAGCAAGCCAATAAGCAGCATTCCTCTATGGTGCTTCAACTCCTTCTCTAGGTTCCAACCCGATTTCCTGCCCTGACTTCCCTCAGTGATGAAGTATGACCTAGGAGATGTAAGAATAAACCATTTCCTCTCCAAGTTGGTTTTGGACAGTTTTTTTTTTTTATCACAGCAATAGAAACTAGAACACTGGCCATGAAGTGTGACTGGTTACCTCATACAACCCATTGACGCCAACAACACTTTATACATTTGAGGAACCTCTGCATGAATTGAAGATACTAAAACTGATAAGCCTAAAAAAACACTGATATTTGGGCATGGGTCTCAGGTATTGTGTAAGAAAATGCTCAGCTAATCTCTAGCAAGTGAGTGGAAGGGGCATTTGGGTTTTATTGAGGCATCCAACCTCCTTACCAGCTAGAGTCTAACACGGAGGTATGTCAAAAGGCACCATTTTGGGAGTAATGGACATCGTGTTGCCTGAGAAATCACAATCTCAGTACCTAGCCTTACCCATCCCAAATGCTTCAGAAGCCATCTCTAGTCCACATCTCTTTTGTATTTATGATGTAAAATGCTTCAATTTAATACCTTTCTTGTTAATCTTTGCTTGATTTCTCTTCTTTCTTCCTGCTCAGTCTGATCATTCCTTTCTGTGACAGAATAAAAGAAAAGAGAAAGGTTGAACCTCATTAGAGAAGCATGCTTCAAATGTCCTGTTTCTGATGGCTGCAGAGATACTCCACATCACTGTTTCTTTTCTCCAAGCATTTCTCAGGACAGGATGGTCTCAGCTGTTACACACCATCATCCCTCCCAGCCTGTGATTCTCTTTTGTCCTCTACCGTAGAAACACCTGGCCATGTTGCTGCTTCTTGCTTCTGGGAAGCAGCTATCTGTTCTTCATTCTACCCAGATACCTTGTCTCTGTGTATAAAAACACATATGTCAGCCAGCTGCTCAGTGAATCAGTGAATACAGTGTTTTAACTGTCACATCAGTGCTGCTTTTTTCTATTTTCAATGTAAATTGTTTCATTTTTATGTACATGAGTGTTTTGCTGCATGTAAGTGCACCTTGCATGCAGTACCCATGGAAGTCAGAAGATGGCATTGGATCACCTGGAATGGGTGTTATAGTTATCAATATGGGTGCTGGAAATTGAACCCAGGTCCTCTGCAAGATCAGCCAGTGCTCTTAATCACTGGACCATATCTCCGCCCCATGGTTTCTATTTTTCTGTTTTATAGGTGTGGATATCTTTTACCCAACCAACATAAAGCATAGAAAATCTTCAGATTCTGGGCAATGTGTGCTTGCCTAGAATTTCATAATACATTTCAAATGTGAGCATAACCACAAACCAGCTGCTATTCCATTACTGAAACACAAATACCTTCAGAACACAGTGCCTTCTAGGGGGCCAAAGTCCCTCAGAATTGGCTTCGCTTCTTGAGCTGTGTTCACACCACTCTTGGAAGCTAAAAATAGGCCAACATGTTGAGATACTGTATGTAGTGTAAGCCTGGCCCCAGGATTCAGAGATAATGGTGTTCTATTTCTGGCATCCTTGATGCTAAATAAAGCCTCGGGTCCCCACTGCACAGAGCTCTACCTAGGAAATTGATCTCACCCACCAGTACTCAGAGCAGCGGAACTTCCCTGTTTGAAGAGGAAAACCATTACCTACAGTTACAGTTTCACATTATCTGCTTTATTTAAATGGTACATTTCAAAAGTGTATTGGGGGAACTGTGTGTGTGTGTGGGCGCACGCGTGTGTGTGAAGTGTTATTGGCTAGGCATCTCATTTCCCAGATCCAGAAAGTCCTATGCCTTATGCAAAGGATCCATAGTAAGAACCTCTAGAGCCATTGTTCTGGGAAATTACTCCAGCACCTTGGACAGCTCTCCATGCATCTTACATAGACATTCAGAAATATGCTCTGGCTTTTGATGCAGTGACTAGACAAGGACAGTGGGGGGGGGTGGCAAGCCTGGGCTTGAACTCCTGCTCTAGCCTCTTGCCAGTGTTATTGTTAAAATGTCAAATTTCCTCAGGGTCATGGCTGCTACAGTAGGGACATGGGGACAGCAGTTAAAATGTCAGATTTGGTAAGGATGAACTAGGAGCATGCTCCAGGTACTGAGTTTAATATATTGCATACACAGGGGCCCTGTTATATGAAGTGGCCACCATGTCTAAGGCTTTTCTATGAAACAACACATGGAGTTCTGCATGCTCACAGACAGTGCCATTAGTCATGAGTGCCACTGAAGGGAAGCAAACACAAAAGGATCAAAAGGGAGTCAATCAAAAAACACCTATAATAGGAGCATCTTGTATCCTGTGTGTTAGGGCTACTGGATGTGATGTCCTATATTGTTCCATATATAGTGGACCTATCTTTGCCACAGAACAAAATAGACCCACAAGAGCAACTATGAACTCCTCAGGTCCTCCCACTCAGGACACTTGAGAAAGAGTCTGAGCTAAGGATGAATCTGGTTCCCTGATGAAGGCGCCATGTTTACAACGGGTTGCCATGGCCTTCACAGAGAAAATCCGTTTTTCGTGAACTGAAGGTTCCAGCTGCTAACCAGCTCTCAGCAAGCACAGTTCTATTTTTAAGGCCCCACTACTTAGTTTTGCAGATAGTAACAGAATTAGAAGTCACAGGTGGGAGGAACCTGGCTGGCCACAATGGAAGGGAAGACCAGGTGCCAGTTAGCCTGACCACGGGGCTCTTCCTGTGCCAGCAGCAAGTGGTTGGAATACGGCATTTCCTAAGTCTGTAACTTGTCTTACGCAATTCTAGACCACTGTTTTGAATAATATCAGTAAGTTATATGACGGAATTTTGAATCAGTGGCTTTATTTTTAAAATTTCAGACATTTGGTAACTGAAACAGCTTGACATATCAATAGACTTAAGCACAGTAGTTATCCATACTGTAAGTTTAAGGAAATAATTCCTAATCTTGGGTTATTTTTAGAAATCTATAATAGTAAAAAAAAAATCTATAAAAAGAGGGAATTGCTTGAGAGTTAATGATGGCACCAAGGGAAAGACAGGAGAGGAACCGATTGCATTCCATGTACAGGCCAGCCAGGGCTCCTTGGTTCTCTCTCTGACAGGACCAAGCCAGCCTTGTGCTATTACAACTTTGAAAAAGATGTTCACAAACAAAAAACAAACTCGGGCCAAGTCTGCAAAGCATAGCACTTGGCAAGAAAAAAAGTTTAAGATTCATGCTACCTGATTGGCCTAGAGAAGACATTCTGTGTAAAATAATTTAAAACCTAAATTTTATTGGCCAGGTAAAGTACTCCTGATGAAGGAGGGCCTTTGAAGGATTTTACTACTCCCTCTGATCCATGACTTAATGAAACTTCCATACAGTGAAGTTTTTTTTTGCTAACCACCTGGGCTTGGCTCATACTAGGATGGAAAGTTTGCTGGATACCTGGGCTCAGCACACACGAGAATTACATACCTCACCAGGAAAACTTAAGGCCAGAGGTGCAGAGGGCCCTAGCATCCCAAAGTTCTGAGCCACAGAAAGTTTCCCTGGTCCAGTGAGCTGGCTGTTCATTCTTCGTAGGCTCTAGACCTAACAAGTGAGGGGTGTGTCCTAATCTGGTACAATCCTGACTCTAATACTACCCAGAGGATCCCCACTGCAAATTCCCAGGAAGCCCTGCTTGTCAATCAGCATATACAGTGGGAATGATTCTACAGGAGTGGGTCTACAGGACCGGCTAATAAAAGAAACCTGAAAATAAGAATGTCTTTAGTCGTTCTAGAAGAGAGCTACTTTTATTAAATTTTAGAATGTAATTCTAAAATTTAATAAAAGTAGCTCTGGATTTCTGGACTGTTTGCAGCCACTTTAAGACCTTGCTTTCAGAATCCCAGCTTAGATTTAAGGGAATCCAGACCATTCAGCCTGCAGGGCTAGGCTGGGCTGGGCTACCAGAGCTCAGTTTTCTGCAGCAGCCTCAGCACACATGAGGGAAACCTCCAGGGGAATCACCAGCTACTCACGTTTTAGGATATTCCTTCTCTCCAGCTCCTCCACAGCAGGTCTCTGGCTCAGCCTTCTGCGGAAAAACACTAGGATTATGTTTTGCACCATGGTGACAGCCTGCAAATTCTACCCAAGGTCCATGTGGTGTGAGGTAGCTAACACACACCCCCAAGTTCAAGATCGCCTTCAAAGCAGAGAGAGTGAAGCTCTGCAGCCTCTCGCTGGTGAATTCAAGTCAGACTCCCATGTGGGAGGGAAAGCCTGCCTGTCTCGGAGCCAGCGCTGGGGAAGTCCTTGTTCTCATTCCACATGGTCGCCTTCCCCTTGTCTGGTGTGCACAGTTCACCAAGTCATGAGCGTGTTTAAGCACGGCAGAGAACCATTCAGGGAAGTCTTCCTGCCCACTAATTTAGGGAGAGGCAGGCAGCACTGCTAGGCTTCAGGCTTCTGATTCTGCCATGCCTCTGGGCACTATCTTCCACCCTCAGCACCGAGAGACCAGCCCCAGGATCACAGCCCTGCTGCCTGCCAGGCTGAAGGGAGCCTCCTTGCCTCGCTCCACCCAGGAGGAGTGTCTAGGGCTGAGAGGCAGCCTTCTCCTGTCAGTGAGCTCACAGCTCTAAAGCCAATGACAGCTGGGATCTCCCAGCTAACAGGGAAGGGAGCCGCCCCCGCACGCACCTCCTGCTTCCAGCCCTGATGAGAGTGCCAGGGAGCCCTGTGAAGACAAATTACTATTTCCTTTTCAGATGGTCTTTCACTTGGAGAGTTGGAAGATATAGCCACACACACCCCCAAAAAAATCAAACCTCCAAGAAACAAAGGGCTTATCAGAAGAGGGAGGCATAATTAGACAAAAATCAATGCCCAGCTCCAATTATTTTTGTATCTAAATAATGTCCTTGGGTTGGAGCCAAAAGCCATCCCACTTCCGGATCCTCAGCCACTGCAGGGAGGCGCCAGGGCCAAGGCTTTAAATGCTCAAAATCTGGGGCCATAACATTTTGCCCCAATGAGAACACTGTATCCAGAAATATTTGTCTTTATTTATAACCCTGTCCCAGCACAAAGCCCAGGGCTGGGCCCCTCCACGCCTCTCTTCATACTGGAACACAAGCTTGCTTTGGGCTTCCCAGGGGTTTTGTCTTCCAGCTCTGCAGGGGGTGGCCTCCCCAACTATTCCTGATGTTCCTTGAGACTTGAACCTGACCCCTAACAAGCTCTGGAACCCAGAACCAAGAAGCTTCCCCATCTGTCCAAGATAGTGCACACAAACCTAGTTTCTCCCTGCTGCTGTGGCCCTATTTAATTCCAGGTACCGTTCAGGCAGCAAAGGACTGTGGACTGCCTACTAGGAGCCAGACATTGTTCCAAACCCCCTGGACACTGCTGAACCAGGAAGAGTTGGGAAGCTCCTGCCCCAGAAGGAAAGGCAGATGACCAAGAAACCTATTTCAGAGCTATCGATACACAGACTAAGTGAAACAAAGAATTGAGGGGTGAGAGATGCAGCAGGGCAGAGGAGCCTGGGGAAGGCTACTCGCACCTAGACCCTAATGAAAGAAGGGGTTAGCCATTGGAGGGCCATACTGTGTAGGGGCTCCTTGCTAGACTTAAAGGTGCTCACTGTACTCATGCCATGACACTTAAGTCTGGCTGTCACTCCTGGCCACCCAATGCCTGCACCTCCAGCCCCAAGATGACCAGCTCTCCTTTTCTTCTCATGCACAATGAGGATTAAACAACAGATCTCAGAGTTGTATAAATTAAGTTAATGAAAAAAGTTGTTTGGTAACATCTGCTTGGAATTTAGACATATCTCACATCCCTGTCATCACACGGCTATCTGTGACCTCGGACATCGGGACCTTGTGCAAATCTCTGTAGACACCACAATGCCTGGCTTTTACTGATATTCCTAAGTAAGTGCTTTCTAGGGTTTTGTTCATGGGTACCCGATTACTCTTCCTGCCTATAGGCAGAGAAGTTGTCACCCCAAGGCAGGCACTTCCTATGGCTCCTGGGCTGCCCTCTATGTCTACTACCCAGTGCAAGAGCTTCAGAGACTACAGGGGACTCAGCAGCAGCCTTGGCCTGGAAACTGGGCCACACTGCTCAGACCCTAGCCTCATCACCTGCGTACCAAGACCCTACCCACTGACTGTGGCCTCTGTATCAGGGCAGCCCGAATTGCCATAGGCCCCTTGGCTCCTTATTCTAAGACTCTCATAGGGCCATACATGTCCCGATTCCAGCACTGACTATCTCATGGCTCTGGGTAAGCTACAAACTTACCTGTCAAGCAAGGGAGGTTGGTCTCTTTCCTTCCCATGGGGCTGTGCCCATGAAATGAAATAATGTATGGCAAGGTCACTCCTGAGCTCAAGGGAACCTAGCTAGTGTGGGCGGAGCCATTACTTTTGCTTTGATCATTATCACCATCATAATTAGGCCACCATTATTAGATTCTCAATGTTTATGGAATTATAGGGAGGCAGATTTAAAAGGCCAGCAAGTATAAAACTCTGTAAAGAGCCAGTTCACAGTGGCACCTGACCACCTGTGCTTCAGCCTGGAGAGCAGATGCTGGCACTGGGGTTAACTTAGCCCCATGGTATCTGAGCCCCTGTAAACTGCAAAGAGCGCGAGAGCCTGCCATTCTCCAGGTGTGCATGTGACTGGCCAGGAGCAAGTCAGGCCAGGCAGATGGATACCTGGCCTCAACTCAGGTCACAGAAGAGTTGGAGGCAGGTACCACAAGCCACAGCTGGATGAGAAGCAGGGAGAGGTGAGGCCGCAGCAGACAGGGCGGCAGACAGGGCTTCAGCTGGTAGGGACAAGCCTGACCTTCAGGACAGGTGGATGGGCTAGGGCTGGGGAGATGTCAGCCCAGCAGAGAGCAAGGCCAGGGTCCAGCTACTCTGGCCAAGTGGACGTGGACCTGGGAGGGCAGGTTGGGCATGGAGGAGCGCCTTTCTTGTAGTCCTGGAACTTGCTGACAGTGCACTCAGGGTACGTCTTGTTCCTACGACCCTGGAGGTCATGGCAGGTGTGTGTGATTGGAGGAAAGAATGAACAGCTGCCTGTCCTCTCCATCCCATGTCGGAACACCCACTTAGTGCAGTGATGCTACTGTCATCAGCTTAGAGACAAGGAACAGCAAGAAACTGTCCTCTGACGGGCTGGAAAGTGTGAGACAAGGCCTGGGTGCTGGAGCAGTCGGTATCTGGCTCCGGCTCTCACAGCCATGCCCCTGTCCTGGGTTCAGTGACAGTGAGTTGCCACCCAGAGCTGCCTCCCCCTGGAAAGCTTGCTGGGGCACCTGTGCAGAACTGGAGGCAGGAGTGTGGCCAGGGAGAGACGCACCCAGACTGTGCAGAGAGGAGAGGAAGGGAGGGGGGCTGGAGTGACCCAACCAGCTTAGGACAAGCAGGGGCACCGCATCTCCCCACAAGGTCATTCAAGGTTTCAGGTAGTATGGGTTCCCATGGGACCTGGTGACAAGTGGCTCAATGGGATGGTGAGCCAGCCAAGCAGGCTACTTTTTGGAGGGTTTCTGGGCCTACCTCCTGGAAGTCACCAACAGCCCTGACATGTGCCATGACGATGGGCTGAGGATGGGCACAGGGAGGACGATGCAGGAATGGGGTGGACGGGTGGCTTGGAGTGGGAAGGTGCCCGGGGTAGATGTTAGAGGTGAATGGAATGTCTGGGCATCCGCATTCCTGTCTGGGAAAGGCTGTCGAGCTTCTGCTCCCCTGGGACACCACCTGGGGTTACCGCACCAGTGTCTGAACACAAGAGCCAGCTCTGCCACTGGCCACTGGAGAGCAAGGGACTAAGTCCTCCCTAGCCTGGGCTTGTACAGGCTGAACTCCTATACACCTCGTCCATTGCACACTCACACTCTCCAGTCACACACAGGTATTCCCACCAGTGCCGTCTCCATGGCACGCACGTGCAGGAAGAAGGCACACGCAGAGTTCATGCTAATGGACAGGGCAGTGCCCTGTCTGCTCACTCTCAGACGGATACCCTGTGGTCATCTGAGGCCTGTCTGCTCTCTCAGCCTTAGACCCTATAATGTGTCCACTGAGAGTCAAGGCTCTCTCCCAGGCTGCCCATCTACTGCCACCTCTCTCCAGAGGTGAGAACAGGAGGTGGCCCCTGACATTGTGGGAAGGGTACAACAGGGGCTGCACAGTGGCTTGTGCAAGAGACGCAGGCTCAGAGGGACCAGATATAGTGCTGCCCAGGGAGAGGGATCATTTCTCCTTGTTACAAGTCCCCGGAGGGGCAAGCATTAATGCATACTTTAAACAGCACCACGCCATGAGCAGTCTGTGGACCTCCAGACCGCCTGCTTCGTCCACTTCCTCCAAGGCTCTTCACATTCATCATAGATTGGCCCCCCACCCCCATCAGAATATCCAGAACACCCCAGGACCTTCTGGGCCACATGCTGGAGGCAACTGTAGCCCCTACATGGAACAGCTCAGTGCTTCCCCAAGTCATGCCAGACTAGAGACTGGCTGACTGGCCTCCCTGCAGCCGAGAGGCCCCCAGCTTCCCTGTATTCAATTCTGCAACTTGGAGGTGAGCTGTCCACTGAGAGCTGAGCTGTAGAGGGAATGTGTGTGCTCAGCTTCCTCTAGACAGGCCACTGTTCCCACTTTGGGGCTCCGTTGTCTGGAGTGAACCCCAAAACTGACCCAGACAGAGCTGCTACCACATAGGCCTCTCCTACTGGCTTGGTTAGGGATTGCCATTCAGGTTTAGTGAGAGCCTGGGACCAGGACCCAAGGGTTGTTCAGAGGAAGGGCCTAGATGTAGGCAAGACTAGGCTCAGCTGCAGCTGGGAGGGGCAGCCAGCGCAGTGGTCTTACAGCAGGGCAATGCTGAGAACAACCAAAGGAGAGCTGGAGTCTGGCTGTCACTCCTGGCCACCCAATGCCTGCACCTCCAGCCCCAAGATGACCTCGTCTAGGCCCCTGCCAACCCATGCCACCCTGCACAGCTGCCACAGAGCTCCTACAAGGAGGGCATCTTGGAGTGCTGCTGAATGGTGGCACAGACCACAGACATCCAGGACCTGAGAATTCCTTCAATAACCTGTCACAGTTCTGCTGATCACCATGACACCTTTCCTCTGCCAGGTGGGAAACAGAGTCACTGGACTCAGGCTTAATCAATGCCTTCATCCCCACAAGAGCCCTAAACAAACAGTCAAGAAGCCAGAGAAGTCAGAGGAACCAAGAACCCACATGTGCACAAGGACACTCTTCAATAACTGCGGCTGGGGCTGGGTGGCTCAGTCAGTAAAGTGCTTATCTTGCAAGTATAAAGATCTGAGACTGGTCCCCAGACCCTCCCTCCCACACCCCCACAAAAGCCAAGCATAGTGGTGAATACTTATAATCCCAGTGATGTCAAGATAGGAGGTAGAGACTGGTGGATCCTTGGAAGCTGGCTAGAGACCTAGCCTGGCCTACATGACAAAGTCCCAGTCCAACGAGAGTGGAAGGTGCCTGAGGCGTGAACGACACTAAGGATCTTCTTCTGACCTCCACACACACATGCATGTATGTACACATATGCATCCCCACACACAAACACACATGAACACATTCAAAAAATAAGTGGTACTGAGAAAACCGGATGTTCACATGCAAATGAAGGAGGCTAGACCCCATGTCTCACTCTAGAAAAGCAAACTTGAAATGATCCAATCATTATAAAACCCTAGCACTCCTAGAAGGAATGAGGAAGCACTCTCTGTAGCTGGCCTGGGAAAGAGCTTTGGACAAGAACATAAAATCACAGGCCACAAAGAAGAAATGTGATTAGATCAAACTGCACAACTCTGTATACCAAAGGAAATAGAGCCATGAGCTAGCTTTCAAGACGGGGGAAAATGTTCCCAAACACCATCCAACAAAGGATATATACACTCCCAGGAAAAAGCACAGGTAATATACATACATAAGTTAAAAATAAAACTATAGAAGCACATCTAATCCAATTAAAAATGGGCAAATGATGACAACATACAAATGGCCAACCAAACTGTGATACGGGGCCAGCACAATGACTCAGCAGGTAAGGACACTTCCTGCTGCAAGTCTGGCAACTTGAGTCCAATCTCCAGGATGAAACGAGAGAACTGAGTCCAAAAGTTGTCCTCTGACTCCCACGTGCACGCCATGGCATGCCTCTCATCGCACACACGGTAGTAGTAGCAGTAGTAGCAATACTACTAGTAGTAAATATGACACAATGCTCAACATCACTAATCACTAAGGAAACCGTACTCAGAAGCACAGTAGATGTTACCTCCCCCCTATAAGAATGACAAGTATTAGCCAGGTGTGGTGGCGCATGCCTTTAAATCCTAGCACTTGGGAGGCAGAGGCAGGCAGATCTCTGTGAGTTCGAGACCAGCCTGGTCTACATAGTGAGTTCCAGGTCACCTGGGGGTACACGGAGATCCTGTCTCTAAAAGACCAAACAATAAAAATAAAAAAGAATGACAAGTATCAAAATAGACAATATGCTGTTGGTGGGAATGCAGATTCATGGAGCCATTATGAGAAAAATACTCTGGGTGGTCCTGAAGAATCAAACAGAACCATCTCAACCCAGCAGCACTCCACTTGTAAACCCAAAGGTAACAAATTAGGCATCCAACAGGACATGCACGTTCCCATGTTTACTGCAGCATTACCCATAATACACAAGACGTGGAGTCATCTACGCTATCTGTTGATGAACAAATGAAATTCAGGCTGTGGACATGGCCCAGTCAGTAAAGCCTTGCCACACAGGCAGGAGGATTTGAATTTGATACTTGCACTCAGGTAAAGCTAAAAGCAGTGGCTTGGGGCTGGAGAGATGGCCTGGCGGTTAAGAGCGCCGACCGCTCTTACAGAGGACCCGGGTTCGATCCCCAGCACCCACATGGCGGCCGAGAACCGTCTGAAACTCCAATTCCAGGAGAACTCCAGTTCCAGGGGAATCCGAGTCCCTCTTCTGACCTCCGTGGCATTGCACGGCACGGGTGCACAAACTTGCATGCAGACAGTACATTCATACACATACAGAAATAAATAAAATTAATTTTAAAAAAAGCAGTGGGTTATGCCTGTACTCCCAGCACCATGGAGCTGGGGATGGGTGCTAGGAGGAATGGGTCATGCTTGTAATCCCAGCACCATGGAGGTGGGGATGGGTGCTAGGAGGAATGGGTCATGCTTGTAATCCCAGCACCATGGAGGTGGGGATGGGTGCTAGGAGGAATGGGTCATGCCTGTAACCCTAGCAATGGACTGGGAGGTGTGAATGGGCATGCTAATTCCAGCACGGAGGCTGGGGATGGGTGCTAGAGGAAGTATGTGTACCGCACATACGAGGATGGGTGCTAGGAAATGGAGTCATGTTGTAATCCAGCATGGAGTGGGGATGTCTAGAGAGATAAGTATGCTTTACTCCCAGCACCATGGAGGTGGGGAACAACAACACACACACACGTATAAAAATAATGTGAGCGCAAGGCATGGTGGCTCTGCTTTAATCCTGAGTATTCTGTAGGCAGAGGCAGGTGTATCTGACATTTGGGTCAGCCTGGTCTACATGGAGGGGGGATTTCCAGGCTAGCTGGGCTATGGGGAGACCGTCTCAAAAGACAAAAAAAAAAAAAAAAAAAAAAGGATATGTGATATATGTATTTATATAATAAAATAACACTTAGCTAAAGAAAACATAAAATCCTGTAGTATGTGGCAACATAAAAGAGTCTAGAGACCATTGTGTTACATGAATAAGGCAGACATGTGAAATCACAGACATGGAGAGTGGAACAGATCCACTGGTAGCTGAAAGAGAGTGTGGATGGGGACAGACTGTGGATGGGGACGTCTCCACCCTCATGGGCAGTAGACTGTGGGGTCCCTCAGAGGATGAGCACAGCAAACAATACTGTCATGAATAATCCAACATCACTCAAGAGAGGATGCGAGTGCTCTCCTCACAAAGGACTTGTGAGTGACTGAAAGCTGATAACCCAGGAACTGGGGTGCTCAGTGCACGGCCCAACATTGTACTGAACCCCCCGGAAGGATCACCACTGCTGAAGAAAATTACCTCAAAATAAAAAAAAAAAACATGATTAAAAAAAAGCAAGAGGTCAGGTTTTATTGGCAGACAGTGCTGCACCCACAGAGGCTACGGTTAATCTGGGAGGCTCCTTCTGAGAACACAGATCCTGCCCCACAGCCAGCCCTGCCTGAGCCACTGTGAAACTAGGATTCTCCTGCCAGGCACTGCCAGCACCACCATCGAGATCCAGAGCCAGGCAAGCAGAATGTTCTTACTGCTGCCTGCTGCTGTCAGAACAAGCAGGTGACAGTGTGTGGGCCATGAGTCTCGGACCACTAGGCAACAGGGCAAGGGAGGGTCGTGAGGAGTGAAGTCTTCTGGCAAGTGGATTCCCACAATGTGAGGTCTAGATGACAAGAGGAAGCAGTCAGAAGACGAGGGCCCAGCATCCCGCAGGAGGAGATGAGGGCCCAGCATCCCGCAGAAGGAGATGAGGGCCCAGCATCCTGCAGAAGGAGATGAGGGCCCAGCATCCAGCAGAAGGCCCAGCCAACTCCAGACCTGAAAGGATGGAGTGAGGTCACATGGAAGATCACTGCCCTGGAGAGACGCCAGCTCCCACCACACACACACACACACACACACACACACACACACACACACACACACACATACACACACACATCCAAAAAGCAACATATATCCTATGCATAGTATGAGGGAGGGGAAAGGAGATTAAGTTTCCATTAACTAGTACATCTTCTCTGTGGGTGCAGACACGACCTCATTAGGTGGCAGGGTGAGGCCTCTTCCACCTCCGCAGCCATTAGGAATACTTCAGCTGCTAATGCGCAGCTAACGCACAGCCTGGAGGTGCTGGGCTGTTACTCCAGAGATACTGTCATAGGACAGCTGTGTCCTGAAACTGGGAAGAATTCTTGGTAAGGCTCTGGGCAACATAAGGCTCTTTCTTCCAGTGGGCTCCAGAGCTGTTGACTTCTAGGAAGCACCATCTGTGGTCCCATTCCAATGAAACACTTCACATGCTTATCTGCATGCATCAGCCCAGAGGCCCAGATAAGAGTCAGCAGCCTGAGTCCTTAGGAGCATTGAGGGACATTTGAAATCAAGTGGAAAAGGCTGAAGGGTGAGTGTTCACTGCTCAGGGAGGACCCTTTGGATGCAGGCCCCTCCTCCCAAGGGACCAGCATAGTCACAAGAGGAGTCCCACCAATGGCTTTGACACCACCCCAAGATCCCCCCAAACCCTGGGGATGGCTAGTCTGCCACTGTGCTGGCTGACTGCTCTCTGTCCCTGCAGTGGGGTTACCACTAGGCCAAAGCAAGCTTGCATGGGACCAGGTGACAAGCTCTCTAGAGGGGTCTCATGGCACCTGAGGGGCCTGGGCCCGATCTTAACCCACGTGCTACTATTCCCAGGCATGGACAGTGTTGAAGCAGACCAGTCCCCAGAGAGGGACCCCACAGGGACTCATCAGGGACTCAGAGAGGATGCTCTATGAGAAGCCTGCAGACAGAGAAGTGAGCTGGGGTGTAGGGGAGACCTGGGGGGACACCAGGCCACCCATTTTGGGGACCAACATGCAGCTGCCTGGTGAGAGGTGCTTCTTGGAGAAATAGAGAAAGTGCTCCTAAATCACGGCGTGCCTGTCAGCTGCTGATTGTGAAGGGAGGATTGTAGTGTGTGGAGGAGAGCCAGGAACATGTGGCAGACTGCACGGGCACTCAGGGACGGCTGCCAAGACAGCAACGTGGCTGAGCACTGAGAGGCGGGACAGGCATGTACACCTCATGTGTGGCTTACTTGAAAGGCATAGAGAGGAATGTCATCTTCCTGTCCCTATGAGCTGACCGGCAAGGAGCTTGGAGTACTGAGGGGGCATCCCATGCCTGCCCTGGTCCCCAATATCCTGCCTGGTCCTTTCATCCCAGCCAAGGCTGAGTCCAGACAGAAAGAACCAACACTGGTCTCACAATGGCCCAGGCCTAGGCCTCCCGGGGAGCACCTATGCTTGCTGACCCTGGACCCAGAGCCTGGGTAGACCATGCTCAGCCATCCAGGGCAGGAACGGCAGAAGGCTAGATGGATGTGTGAACTGGCAGAAAGCCCTCCCAGGAACTGTGCCCCAGCCCTGCCTGGCCTGCCTTCCCCTTGTCTCCTCCCCAGCTCCTCTCCTCAAGTGGTCCCTCCAAGTTCGCTGTTGTGTCTGTCCCAACCCAGCAAAGGCCTCGAGAAGGCTCCTGAACAGAGGAGGGATTCCGCCTGTGGACACAGCTCCAGATGTGCCGAGGGGCCACCATGGACTCGAGGCCTGTCTCCTTCCAGGTCCTGGCCCGTCCTCCCCCAGATCCCACAGCTCTGTTCCCACCATCCACAAACGGCAGCTTTTGTCCCCAGCCCTCTGTACCAGCTGTACTTGGTGGTAGAATTAGGTAATTTAATTAGGCTTTCTGTACACTGATTATACGACTAACTACAGACAGAAAAGGGGCATGTCATTTCTATGAAAACCAAGTGGAACGCTCTGGATTCCAGAAAGAAACGGTGTCAAAGCTTCCGTAGAGAGCGGGTGAGGGTGGGGTGTGGCTGTCCTGTAGGGCCTCTGCTCGGAATCCCCTGGGCGTCCTCGTTATCACTCCCATGGAGCATTGGAGCATGGAGCCAGCATGGAGAGAGCGAGGGACAGTCTTCAGGGACTTGGAACCGCCACGCCAGTCTGGATTACTTCTCTTCACCTATTCCTTATGTGGTGGGGTGGCTCCCAGCACCGGGTCTGCCTGGGTCAAGACTCAGTTCCGCTGCAAACCAGTTGGACATTGCAGATCCTACCTCATCTCACCTCCACTTACACCTGAGGCTTAGGGGAATTCAGGGAAAGCACAGGAGCTGCCACCCAGCCTGGCTTCATGAGATGTCACTGAGCTATCACTGTCATTGTGACTGTGCCAGCTGCATGTGCCAGTCAGTCCCAAGGCCCAGGAAAGCGGGGCTTTCGGTAGCATTCATTTCTCATGGTTACCTGAGTGGGTGGGTCACCTGCACATGCCCAGATCCAGTAAGTCAAATGAGCCACTGGGCTTCCTGAGTCCAGAACTCCTAGCCAGACAGCATCCAGACCCCATCCTACCACTCGCTGCCCAGGTTTGGGAGTTGTGCTTTGTAGACACCAAACAGCAACTGATGCTTGTTTTGTATTTTCTTACAAGATACACTGTGCCATCCTCTGTGGATTCCCAAGTGATGAGAAAACAAAACAGCAGGTGACCTTCCCTGCAGGACTCGGGGGACAGGGACACTTCTAAAACAAGACACTGAGCCTCTCCCCTGCTGAGACTAGCTCAGGCCTCACCTCCTGGGCTTCCTGCAGTCAGTCTTCCTCCTACATCCCAAGTCTCTGAGGCTCAGAGAGATGAAGCTTCGACTGCGTCCTAGTCTCACGTCCCGAAGCTAGACTCTCCCTGTTAGAAGCTCCTTCTTGTTTCTTGGCTTCCTCTGTCCAGGAGCAGACCCCTACCTCACAGCTGCTGTTCTGCTGACTTGGTCCAGCCTCCCCTTCCCCAAGCCTGCACTACCAGCATACTCTCTCCAGGCCTGCCATCCACCTCTCTCTGTTCCACACAGGATCCACCTGCTTCCTGACTCCCTTTGTCTTTGAATGAGCCTTCAGGCCCCTCCCACAGAAGGAGGAGCCAAGTGGGGGGGGGCAGGATGGTGTACCTGGGTGAAACAGATCTGATCCATTTGTGCTAGATTGCTGGCCCACACCTGAAAGCCCCCATCACATGCCCAACACTCCCAGGTCTGAAGGTCACCTAGACAGCTGTACTTCATCATGGGAGGAAGGAGGTCATAGAAATGGTCACAGAGAGGGGACAGCTGGGTTTCAACATGCAAAGGGGGTTCTAAACAGTGCCCTGTACCCACTAAGGGTAGCCCATGCAAGCATCTGAACTGTGCCACTGCACAAGGGCATGCATGCTGGACAAGCTTTCCAATGTCCCCACCCAGTCCCAGAGTTCCCTTGTCTCTATGCAGGAGCAAGCACAAGGTGATTGACCTGGCTTCACATCTATAGAAATTCCATGTCCTCACAGGAGGGGCCTGGACATCCATAGATGTCCCATATCCTCACAGGAGGCCCCTGGACATCCATAGAAGTCCCACATCCTCACAGGAGATCCCTGGACATCCATAGATGTCCCATATCCTCACAGGAGGGGCCTGGACATCCATAGATGTCCCACATCCTCACAGGAGAGGCCTGGACATCCATAGACGTCCCACATCCTCACAGGAGAGGCCTGGACATCCATAGACATCCCACATCCTCACAGGAGGCCCCTGGACATCCATAGAAATTCCATGTCCTCACAGGAGGCCCCTAGACATCCATAGATGTCCCATATCCTCACAGGAGGCCCATGGACATCCATAGACATCCAATGTCCTCACAGGAGGGCCCTGAACATCCATAGACATCCCATAACCTCACGGGAGGGCCCTGGACATTGGGGATCAAGAGCCAGCATTTCCCAAGTGCTTCCTCTGCATCAAAGAAGCACATGAGCGAGCGAGTGTGGGGAAGATGGAGGTACCTGTGGCAGCAAAGACACTGAGGACAACGGGGGTGGGGGATAGAAAGAATGAGTCCAAGACACCTATAAAGATGGTGATACTGATGACAATCGTGGTGATATTGATGAAGACGGTGGTGATATTTAGACAGATGATGGTGATATTGAGGAAGATAGTAGTGATACTGTATAAATGGTGGCGATATTGGTGATGATGGTGGTGATATTGATAAAGATGGTGGTGGACACAGAAGTGACTCTGAACAGGAAGAGGACAAAAACCATAACCATTTGTGACACCGAGTTGAAGCAGAACCGCAGCCACAATGAACACCAAAGGTCAGTATCCAACACAGCCTGCCTACCTTGCGCAACCTCCTGGGAATCCAGGATATCATCAGACCTTGCATCTTCCTCAGGCCCCACCCTATACAGATGCTCCGCCAGCACACTCAGAGCTCTGTCACCCAAGCTTTGTGCACCCAGGGCTGCCACAGTTCCCACCACGTCAGCTGTATTTCCTGGACCCTCTCTGTATCTGTCTATTGCCCAGTCTGTGGCCGTTGGGCCTTTAGCCCCACGGCTCATTATCCAGTTGGTCCCGTCTCTCCACCTGGCTCAGCAGTGCTGGTGGAAGAAGGGCGCGATGCAGCGCCAGATTTGGAGCTGGCGCTACCCCTGCCAACGTTCCTCCTCCGCCTCCGGGTGCCCTCCTGATGCTGCTCAGCCTGCAGTCATGCAGGGAGCAACATCCCTGTGACTGAGCGGAAGGGAAACTTCTTCCTGGGCAGCTCAGATGTCGGCTACACCATCTGGTGAGAAATCGTCTGCTGGGAAAAAAACGTTGCACATCTTCAGTACTTCTCATGACGTAATTGCTTTAGTCATATTAACCTGAAGTTGCACTTTAGACACATGCTGTTGGGGTGTCTTTCTGGTGCCCAAACTTTGAGGCACTTTTCAAATTTAATAAGGAACAATGTAAGGGTAGTAGTGCCTCCCTGAAGCATTTTGAGGCAAAGGAGGTCTCCACTTATCAAATGAAGCAGTCGTGAGGTGGAAGAGAGCTGTCCTGGAGAACGGCTGTGGACTGGCAGTGCTGAGAGAGGAAGCCAGGCTTCCTTCCCAGAGCATCCTCCCAGCACAAAGCAGGTCCTAGCACTCTGTACCCCCACTGTGGGGGAAGAACAAGAACTGGAAGATGGATGGTCAGGCCAGACACTGACCGTCACTGTACTAGCTGTAAAGCCATACACACTCTCCTGGGAGGAAACAAGATCTCACTGCTCAAAACACAAACACAAGCCGGGCAAGGCGACACACACTTGTGATCCCAGCACTTAGGATGTACACTCAGAAGGATCAGAAGTTCAAGGTCACCCTCAGTGGTTTTTAGGCCAGCCTGGGCTACATGAAACCCTGTCTCAGAAAAAAAAGAAAGAGGGACTGGAGAGATAGCCTAGTGGTTAAGAGCACCAACTGTTCTTGAAGAGGAGCCGGGTTCGATCCCCAGCACCCACATGGCAGCTAAGAACCGTCTGAAACTCCAATTCCAGGAGAACTCCAGTTCCAGGGGAATCCAAGACCTTCTTCTGACCTCCGCGGCATTGCACGACATGAGTGCACAGACCTACATGCAGACAGTACATTCATACACATACAAAAATAAATAAAAATTTTTAAAAAAGAAAGAAAAAGAAAACTCACACAGAGGAAGGGAGTAGCCAGAAAGGGGGGGGGGGACCAGAGAGGGTACTGAAGCACAAATGTGATCAAAGTGCATTACATATATGCTTGGCAATGTTAGTGAATTTTCTACTTTTTTGTACAATTAATAGATGCTAATAAAAAACTCAGAATATAAACCCATGTAGCTCATGGGTGACAATGAGTGAGCCCAGGCCAGCGGCAGCCCACAGATGTGCTCGGGTGTCCACATACCAGCTTTGAATATGTGGACAGAATCTCAACATCTAAATGGAGTCTAATTCATATAAGGAACTCAAAAAACTCAATAATAAACCCTATTTTCAAAACTTTCTATAGGACCGGAAAAATGACTGTGCTTTAGAGCACTTGCTATTTCCTTTTACAGGGAACTAAAGCTCCCAGCACCCATAAGGGGCACCTGACAGCCATCTGAACTCCAGCTCCAGGGAGACAGACACCTCAGAAGGCACAGCACACATGCACATGTGTACATACACACCTTTCTAATTAGTTCTATTATCCAAACAGCCCTATTTTTAAAAGGGGCAGTAGGTGTAATTAGAAAGTGCTTTTTAAAAGTCACAGCAATGGGGCTGGAGAGATGGCTCAGTGGTTAAGAGCGCGGACTGCTTCTTGCAGAGGATCCAGGTTCGACTCCCATCACCCACATGGTGGCTAAGAACCATCTTTAAGTCACACGGTGGTGGCGCATGCCTTTAATCCTAGCAGTCGGGAGGCAGAAGCAGGTGGATCTCTGAGAGTTCCAGGCCAGCTGGGGCTATAGGGTCTCAAGAAAGTAAATATAAATAAATAAATAAATAAATAAATAAATAAATAAATAAATGTCACAGCAATGACCAACAAGTGTATGGAAATACACTTGACATCACTAACCAGCGAAGTACAAATCAAACCCCCAGTAAAGCCAGGAATAGTGAAGCAGAAGCGTAACCCCAGCTTCTGGTAAGTGGTGCTTCAGTCTTTGGGATAATAAGCATTTCCTTTTCCTGCGGAGTGATGATGTCTCACTGCTTTTTATTTCACTCATTACCATGTGTATGCGTGATGTGTGTGTGCACATGGAGAGGTCAGAGTTAGTTCTCTCCTTCTACCTTTACTTGGGTTCTGGGAATTGAACTCAGGTCCTCTGCCAGGACAGCCAGTCCCCTTAACCATAGAGGCATCTCTCCAGCCCCACACTGATTAATTTACAGTGTTTCTGTGTGGAGGTCAGGACACCTTGCACCTCCCACATCACATCCAACCTCCAGGGCTATCAGTGCCGCCTGAAGACAAGAGGGCTTGCTTTATCAAAGATATGCTTTTAAGCACTTCTGTCACAGGTGTCAGTGGGTAAACAGGATACTTGTTTGGCTGTACCTAAAAACCCACCAGAGAGAAACCCTTTTGTTGTAAGCACATTCACTTTGTGGAACTGGATTCTTGTCTACTACACCTGGTATACCCTGATAGGCATCCATCCAACCACCCAACTCTGTCCATCTAGCCATCCATAGAACTACAAAATCACGTGACCATCCATCCATCTGTCCACCTCTTTATCCATCTGTCTCTCCCTTTTCATCCAGCTGTTTCTCCATCCCTATTTACCTAGCATCTCTCCCTGTAAGTTCATAGCCAGTCAACCACTTAGCCACCCATCCATCTATTCTTCCAACCATCTCTCCATCCTGACTATGCAATGACCCACTACCCACCCAACATTGCTCCTATCCATCCCTCCATCCAGGTACCTGGGTGGGCAGCCAACTCATCTTTTTATCCCATCATATAGCCCATCTAATGACCCAGCCATCATGGACTGGATGGAGGCTCAGTCACTCAGATGGAGAGTCTCCCTTCAGGAGAGTCTACTTTCTACTTGGGCATCATAGCTACCAGAGCAAAGCTGGCCAGAGGCCAGTGCCAGTTGTTGCATGAGGGCTGAGGAAATGAACTCTACATGATCCAGGCTTAATTCATGGTCAAACACAGCTGAAGCTCAGATTATCAGACAGTCCTGAAGCCATCACATGCAGGTCTTCAGCACAAAGCAAAATGCATGGGCCACACAGGGCCAGGAGAGGTGAGGTTTTCGGGGACACTGGAGATATCTGTCCCTTCAGGAGTTGTGGGGCTCCCAGCAGAGTCTCAAACCCATGACCCCCAAACAGGAACCACTACTCTGCAGCTTAGGGACCACTGCGAACCAGGACCCCGTGAAACTCCTCTCCCTCTGCCTGACCACAGCCACTTCTCTTCCTGCTGAAGGTGCCCTGCCATTATGTTGGCTATCTGTTCAAGAGTCACCCTGGGTGTAATGAATTCTTTATTAGTCCCCTCATTCACTTCTACCCGAAAATCCCTTGCACGCTGTCCTATGGGCAATATCTGAGACCACACAGCAGGAAGTCTGAGTGCTCCTTGAAGCCTCCGTTGTCTGCTGTGGCCCACGATGGGAACACTTTGCCTCCCCTGCTGAAGGCTGGGCAGTAAAGAAGGCCCCTTGTCTCCAGGTCAAGCTTCAGAGGCTCTGCCTTTGACACTGGAAAACACCGTACTCAGCCCTTTCTCCATCCCGAAGGACACTTCAGCCACTGGTTATGTTGTTTTGTCTAAACCAGAAGCATGTGGGCAAACTAATACCTTGACTCATTCAGGAAGATCCACTGACAGGACCTTGCCAGCTTCCAGAATGAAGAAAGGTGAATCTCAAGGCCCCTTGTTTTCCTTGAGTTTTATATATGTGTGTGTGTATATGTATATATATGTGTGTGTATATGTATATATGTGTGTGTGTGTATGTATATATATGTGTGTGTATATGTATATATGTGTGTGTGTATATGTATATATGTGTGTGTGTATATGTATATATATATTTTTTTTTTGGTCTTTTTGTTAAATTTTTATTTATTTTGTATGTGTATGAATGTAGGTTTGTGCACCCGTGTTGTGCAATGCCACAGAGGTCAGAAGAGGGCGTTGGATTCCCCTGGAACTGGAGTTAAAGACGGTTCTTAGCCACCATGTTGGTGCTGGGGACCAAACCCGGGTCCTCTGCAAGAGTGGTTGGTGCTCTTAACTGCTAGGCCATCTCTCCAGCCCTATATCTTTTTTCTTTGAGACAGGGTCTACCTTTAGTCCCAGCTGGCCTGGAGCTCACTCTGTAGACCAGGCTGGCCTTGAACTCACAGAGATCCTACTGCCTCTGCCTCCCGAGTGCTGGGATTAAAGGAGTGAGCCACCATGCCCAGCTTGAGTTGAAGCTATGCTCCATGGTTTCCAGGAGACAAGCATCCTACTCCAAGCCTGTCTGGGTCCCTGCTGGAGGGCTAACAGCCACCACTCATTGTCTATTGATGAGGTAATGAAGTTAAGTAAGAGGGAAGATGGTGGCATGGGAATGAGTCTGCAGATAGTATGAGGAAATGCACCATCTAATAAAAAGTCAGGATGGCCCAGAGTGCCCTGCTCTCTGGCTCAGCCACTGACAGAGCCTCCTTTTATGTGGACAGAGCTACCCTGGCCATGCCGAAGGCCAGAAACAACACCCAAGGCTAACTGCCTGTTCCTCGTGTAATGTTCCCTTAAGACTCCCACCCTTTTTCCTATGTCCATTTCCCCTGGTACAGAGCACTGGACTGCTAGGAGAGGGCTAAGGCAGGGGGTCAAGGGAAAGGTCTGAGGGAGGGAGAGCGAGAACACTCCCACACCGTCCTCCAAACAAGACTTTCTTCTTGACAAGGGCACCGACCAGGCAAGGCTGCTGGTGTTGCTTACCTGTCCGGGCAGAGGCGATGGGGGCTTCGTCTGCTCGCTCTAGAGACCCCGCCCTTCCCAACAGGGTTCCTTTAGCCATCTGTTCTCTACTATGTTTCAATAAATGCCCACTTTTACCTTTCCAGAGTCTTTATATTTCCTTTGTCCCTGGGCTTTCTATTCCCCTCTGGGAAGAACTGGGACTCCTGAGCAGCTCTGAGCCTCTCCACCCTACATTAATGCACCCCCTGGCTGGGAGATCCTCTCACTCCTCACCAGCAGTGCTTGTATAGCTATGGTCTCTGAGTTAAACACTCCCTTCTAGACGGAGACTCAGAAGTGAAGGGAACACCTCCCTGTGTCCCAGGAAGTTCACAGGGCCCCTGCCCAGGGACCTATGAGCAGGGACCACAAGGGAGACTCTGAAGGCCAAGCTGCCTACAAACTAACTATACAGGCTTCCAGAGATGCAGCTTCCAGGCAGGAGTTGCTGCCCACACTGGGGTGGGTTTCCCAGTGATATGAGTGCCTTCGAGTGCCCCATGCTCTGTAATCAACTCCAATAAACTCATTGGCTCACTGAGCCAGACTTGGGTAGAACCGCTTCTTGGTTTGCCATCCACACCCCATCTGGGGCAAATGTGTGTTTGCTTCTCTAGGAAACGTCACACAACAGGTCCCTGCAGCTGCTCCGGCAACCTCACTGTACATGCAGACTGGCCTCTGCTACCTCCCCCTGCCAGCAGCATGGGCTTGCACACACACACACACACACAAACACACCTGCCCGGCAGTGTGGTCTGTGGAACCCTATAAGGAATGCTTTCTGCTTCTCGGCCCCTTGTACACAATGCTACACCAGCTACAAGTGCCAACCTAGAAGGTCAGGGCCCCAGCCATGGGCAGAATGTCCAGCCAGTGTGCCTGTGGGACAGACTGAGAATGTTCACTGGCCTGGGAAGAGGTGACAGAGACAGAGTGAGGCCATATCAATTGGGGTAGGTAGGGGTCAGGGAATGCCCTCTGGGGCAGTGAAGTTAAACAGATCAGAAGCAGCTTACAGGCACCAGGAGCCCTAGTGGGTGGTCACACACTGAGCTGTACCAGTAGTGACAGCAGTGACCCCTAAGCTAGGCAGGCACAGGCCACTGTGCCCCTGGGTGGCTCTCTTATGCCTGACGTACCTTTACCCACCCACCCCATCACCTAATCCAACACTTTCCATCCACCAAAACCAGGCTAGAGTACTACTCTCTCTGATGCACACCCAACTCTACTCACATTCTGTGTGTTAATCTCCCCTTCTGGGCTCTGCGGCCGGCCCACCCATCTATCTTCCCACCTGGTCGGTTGTCTATGGTGGTTACATCTCTGCCACCATATCTGCTCATCCTGCTCACTAGTCCCCTTCAGTGACACACCCCATGAATGTGAACTTTCTCCATCTGGGATGCATATTCCAAGAGGCAATCAATTGCAAGGGTATTTAAAGCTGTTGGCTAACCCAGGCCTAGTCTCATGGGCCTCCACTTTCT
This sequence comes from Rhizomys pruinosus, assembly GCA_009823505.1. NCBI lineage: Eukaryota > Metazoa > Chordata > Mammalia > Rodentia > Spalacidae > Rhizomys > Rhizomys pruinosus. Next base: position 1,763,569 of record VZQC01004671.1, on the reverse strand, counting down.
CTATAAGTGTAAACAATTTAAAACACTGTCTGCTGTCCAGGAGCTACGGATTCACCAAGGGAGGAAGACCACACTTGCCAGCCCTCTCGAGGACAGTACCGCTCAGAGAGGCATTCAGTGCCGTGTGGTAAGGCTCTGCGGCAGGAGTGTCATGTCCTTCAGCTGTTTCACGCACACATTCCTCGGCTTGCATGCAATGTCCCCACACTATCATGTCTCAGAGAAAGCAGAGCTCCAGAGTGGCCGACACTGATGGACAAAGGTCTCCACTATCCAGCAGGGCTGTGATGCCAGCACCTTATTAACACGGCCCTTCACCAGACACTACACGTGAGGCACAGGACAGCGGCAGCCTGAGCAGTAGTTGAGCATGGGCGTTGAGGAAAGCTCCCAAAGTGCCCACAGCAGCAGACGCTTGGTGGTTAGGAGCTGGTGTGCCAGGGTCTAGATCTTACTGAGATGCTGGGAACATGCTCTCTGAGCCCAATTGCCTGGTGTCACGCCTAGGGAATGCAGGGGGAGGGGGCAGCAGGGGGGAGAGGGCTGCAGTTCTGGCCAAAGGCCAGTCTGGAAGAGAAGACTGTGGTTGCTGGCTCAAGTATAATACACCAGCAGCACAAAGACCCAGCAAGACTCCCCCACCTGGCCCAGGGCAGACAGGGCAGACATATCTGCAGGCACCCTGTCTCCAAGGCTCTGTCTCCAGGACTTAATGTGCACCTGGAGCCTGAAGCTCTGAACCCAGCTGTCACGCTGTGTCCTAATCCTACCGAGAACACGGACTGCTGCAGGGTGTGTAGCCATGTCTTAGTAACAGCCCTCCCTGGCCCCAGAGACCTTGAGTTTGAAGAAGCCAGGCAGTGTGTGTCTGGGCCACACATTCTGTTGATGTAATCCACCCATGTCATCTGGGAAGGTGCCACCATGGGAACAGGCACTGGAAATGTCCATGCTTTAGTGGGAGAGGCCCCGAGACCCCAGGTTAGCCTCACTTGGGGGCTCTGCTTTCCTGGGGTCCCAGCGTCTCTGCCTCACCATTCCCATCTGCCCCTATTGCTTCAGTCAAATTGGGGTAGGAGGGAGCCCACCTCATGGGCTTGTTCTGGGGTGTGTGCGACCCTGTTGTGACATGCTGGGAAGTTATCTCCTGGCAGAAACCACTGCTGTCTCCTGCTGGTACTGATCTAAGCCCTTACCACGCCCTACTGCCTAGAAGCCAAGAACCCAGGAGACTTCAGAGACACTGCTGGCCTGGCCCAAGCCTATGGGGCAAGCCCAAGGCTGCTGACCCTGGGGACTACTTCCTCACGTCTCATCTCTTCAGAGACACAAAATGAACAAGTGCAGTCGCCTCCCCTTCCCACCCCTCTCCTACCCTTCCCAGTCTCAGCTTCCAGGACGCAGCGCTGAGCTCACGTGTGTTAATAAAAACTCTCCTGGCTCCTCATAGCACACACAGGAGAGGTCATCTCTAGGCTCCCGTTGCCAGTGGCTCAGTGGTGAGCTGCAGAGGCCATTAGCTTCCAGAGGCTGCCCACTTACTTAATTCTCTATTGTGATTTAAATATGTTCAACATCACTGCTAAAATGGTGTGTAAAGATCATGTTATGTGGGGCTGGAGAGATGGCTCAGTGGTTAGGAGCACTGGCTGCTCTTATAGAATACCTGGGTTCAGTTCCCAGCACCTGCATGGCTGCTAACAACCATCTGTAATTCCAGTTCCAGGGGAACCGACACTCTCTTCTAACCTCCACAGGCATTACACAACATGGGTGCACTTACATACATGCAGGCAATACACTCATACACATAAAATAAGAATAAATATTTTAAAAGATCATGTTATGTAAGTGATTTGTAAGCTGGGACCAGAAGGTCTTTGTTGTTATGCAATGTCTAATTTGTTATCAGGGAAGTGTCTTCTGCACCATCCTTCATCCAGGGGGCTGCAGGCTCCACTGTGGTGGTCACCGAATGGGGACCACTGGTCCCCAATCCCCATTATTCTTTCTTTTCTTTTCCTTTCTTTCTTTTTCACATTTCTTGGTTTTGTTTTAAATGTTTTTTTAATACTTAACACTTTTAATATTCTTTTTTCTTTTTTCGAGACAGGGTCTCCCTATAGCCCCAGCTGGCCTGGAACTCACTCTGTAGACCAGGCTGGCCTTGAGCTCACAGATATCTGCCTGCCTCTGCCTCCCAAGTGCTAGTATCAAAGGTGTATGCCACCATGCCTGGCTTAAAGACTGTTCTTAGCTGCCATGTGGGTACTGGGAATCAAACCCGTGTCTGCTGCAAGAACAGTCAGTGCTCTTAACTGCCGAGCCATCTCTCCAGCTCCAACTTTTAATATTCTTGAAACCTTTTGAACATTTCATAGAAATAATCCATAAAAAGGAAAAAAAAACAGTCACGTACAAAAAGCAGCATTGTAGCCTTCGCTTGAACTATGAAGATCTTAAAGCAAACACAGTCTCCTCATGGTAGGAGTGAAAGCAAGCCTGGAATTTCCATCCAACCCAAAGATGCTATCTCACTGTTACCAATGAATATCTGATGCAGGGCAGCCATCAGGAGGACCTACCTGCTCAGTGGACACCAGGTAGCAGAGGCTCGGGTACACTGCACAGCCCCATTAAAAAGCAGATGTTCTTACTAAGAAGCAGATTTGAAACTGTACATGTAAAGTTTGCCCATAGGCTAAAATGAAGAGTAGAGGAAGAGGAAGAGCATCTACATCAGGAGTTGAGGCGCAGCACACTTGTCATAGGTAGCCTTGAGCTTCTGCTCTGAGCTTCCTGGTGGACCAAGCTACAAAGGCCAATGTGATGAACTGTAAAACATCCGTTCTCTTTAAGATACCATCAGGCTAAGCAGAAGCTTCAGAAGACAGCCTCCAGGAGGCTGTGATACAGCGTAAATTTGCAGCAACATGGAGGCTGTGGGTCAGGAATTATTAAAATATAGATTCCTGGGTTGGGAGAATCCTTCGTGGTAGAGTTAACAGAGTACAAGTGTGAGGACCCAAGGTCAGATCCCCTGACTCCACATGAAGCTGGGCATGGCAGCCACCTGGGATCTTAGTGCTTCAACAGTAAGAGGGGAGGCAGAGAGAGGAGAGGTCTTCTTGGACGACTACAGACCTACAGACCAGCTAACCTGTTGTATGCAGCGACACACACAGGAGGCCTGTCTCAAACAAGGCAAGGGGAGGACCGATCCCTGAGGTACACACATACACATACACACAGGCACATGCATGCATGCATGCACAAGCACATGCATGCACACATGCACAGGCACATGCATGCATACACATGCACATGCATGCATACACACACCACAGGCACATGCATGCATACACACATGCACAGGCACATGCATGCATACACACATGCATAGGCACATGCATGCATACACACATGCACAGGCACACACACGCACATTTCTGCTCAGGGGACCTGGAGGAGGGCCTGGAAATCTACACATAACAGAGCTCCTCAGAGCCAGGTCTGGGAGCCAGAGGACATCAGACAGTTATGTACCAACTGTTCCCCACCATTGTTCCCCACCACATGATTCTGCAGATGCCACAGGGCAGGCCCTGCAAAGACTGTGTGGCCAAAGCCCGCAGGGCAGGCCCAAAGTCACCGACCCCTGTGAGCAGCATTCCTTCAAAACTCCTCAGGGCTCAGTGAATACTGTGACTATCTCCCCTTCCCACTCCTCTTCTGCCTCTAAGCCTCAGCTTCCAGGGTGCTGCGCTGAGTTCACATGTGCTAATACAAATCGCCCTGGATCATCATGGACAGGTTAGTCTCAAGTCACCTGCTGCTGCATGGCTCCGTGGTAAGCTAGCTTTCCTCATAGGAAAACTGGAGCTGGGCACAGTACCCACCCAGGGCACTCCTGCTAAAATAAAGATCGAGTATGTAGCACTGAGCAAGCCACAGAATGGTCGAAAGCAACAACCACTTTTCCTGCCTCAGCCATCTGTTTCTGATAATATACAGCAAGACTGGATTCAAGCCACTGTGGTGAACTCTACTCACACCCATCCTACAGGTCAGGGCAGGAGAGGGAAGTGACGGAGCAAAGCTTGGCCAAGGTTTACCAAGAGCATGGGCCACTGTGTAACCTCGGCTACCACAGTGAATTCCCAAGCTTTGGAAAGGACTGGCTTTTTCTTTTTGAACAATTAAAAGAAAGCTATTTTTGTACTGCTAGGTTCAGAAAAACATTTGCATATTTCTAACACCCTTTGTCTATAGACACTGAGAGCCTGCAGGCACCCTGGCTAGCCTCAGAATATCACGCAAGGTCCTAAAAGGCTGCAGAGCTCAAGGTAAGCACAGGGGACAGGGGTGGGTGTTCAGGAAGGGAGTGTGCCCGGCACAGCACTGTTTTCCCTTGGAACTCATGTTCCCATGGGCCCAAGGGGCAGCAGTCCTCCTGGCAGCACTAGAACACAGTGTACAGACAGAGCTGAGGACTGTTTAACTGCTGTGCTAACCACTAACTGCCAACTCCTCAAAGAGGCTACTGAGCCTTAATCAGCCTCTAGCTGGGGCCTAGGACAAAGGACTCCCTGCGGGAGCAATAACAGAAAGTGCCCATCTTATCCTCAGGCCACCAGGCTGTCTGTCATCTGCTCTACAGAGAGCTGGAGAGCGTGGAAGAACTCCTGAACTAACCCTGTGGCCCTGTTACAACTACCTCACTCACTCCCCACAAGATGGCAAGCGGCCCCAAATGTACCTTGCTTCCACAGCAGGTTGTCTCTCCTGCAAGGGAAGCACCCTTTTGCCTTTGAAGTGACTCACCTGGAATCTTCCCCACCAGGTCCACTGTGTCAACTCCACAGACGGGGACAGAACCCTGGACGGTGGACTTGCCCAGAGCTATGCATCTGAGACAGGGCATCGTGACTTGAGCCCATCTTTCTGGATTTCTCCAAAGCCCCTCTGGGCCAAGATGATTTCTGGCTATTTTCAGTAAGGATCACCCCATTCTCAAGTCCATGTGGGGAGAACTTTCTCATCACCTTCTCCTGCCACCCCCACAGGTGTGTTTGCCAGGGCCCTAAGTATCCCCCCCACAAGAAGCCAAACCCATAGAAGACAGTTCAAAGGTGTGACTAAAATAAAGAACCCCACCTCACTTAACTGCCCAGCATGCTTCACCACTGGCTAGCTCAGCTCTGCGACCGTCCGATTCCTACACCCACTTCTCGGCACAACACTGACAAGACACTGCAAATGCTCCTTAACACAAGTGAACCCGAGGCGAGCACACACAGCAGTCACCAAGTCACTGGAAAGGATTACTTAGATGGGGGCAGATAGCATGTGGTCAGTACTTTAAAAGGGTCAGCTAGCTGATGTGGAGGTGTGTACTTGTAACTCGGCATCTGGGAGACTCAGGTGAGGTGTCCTTGAGTTCAAGGCTAAACCAGGCTACACTGTGAAGCCTTATTCCCAAAACAAATATTTTTCTTTAAATGAAGAGCACTTGCTGTCAGTTGTTCTTTGTGCCAAATGCTTATAGGAGGAGGTGTGTGGACTGGGCCGGGGTGGCACAGGGCACACATTTGCATGGGGTTCCCAGTGCACACCTCCATGTGAGACTGGGGTGTGCATGTGGAAACTGTCCATCCACCCACTACATCTGAAAGGCTGAGTGAGCCTGAGGGAAGGAAACAGGTCTCAACACAGGCCCTGGGCACAGATAGAGGGTGTGGTAGCTGATCTTGGTTACAGACTTGGTACACCTTGGGTGAGGAAACCTCAGCTGAGGAACTTCATCAGACTGGCCTGTGGGTGTGTCTGAGGGGCATTTTCTTGATTGCTGGTTGAATAGGAGGGCCCAGCCCACTGTGGGCAGTGACATCCTTCAGCAAGTGGCCTCAATAAGAAAGCTGGTTAAGTGTGAACATGGCAGCAACCCAGGAAGCAGATCCCTGATGTCTGCTTCAGTTCCTGCCCTCTGCCATAGACTATAACCTGTAAGATGAAATACACCCTGTCCTCCCCCAAGTTGGTTTTGGTCAGTGTTTTATCACATCAACAGAAAGCTAAGTAGGATACATGGTCTGTCATGAGGGGGCACTTTGCCCAGAAAAGGCCCAGGGCACGCAGAAGATACAGTTTTAAGGATTTGGAAATAACAAAATAAAATACAATGAAAGCTCCACATGTTCCTTGGAATGCAGTAGATGGTATGTTTCCATGGCAACCAGAAGCTGAATTATTCAGCAACAAGGCCCTAGAGGAGGCAGCACACAGACAGAGGGCCAATTAGACCATTCCTTTGGGGAAACACAGAGCTGCCAAAGACCACCCCTGACCTCAGGGAGACTCAGCCTTCCATTCCCTGCATCTAATTCTGGCAATCTTTTCCATTTTCAGACAGGGTGACAAGCATCCAGGGAACCACTGCCTTCCAGACGAGGCTCTAAAATTAGTTCCAGGTTTTGTGAGCAATGGGGAATCCCAGTCCTAGAGCTCTGATACTTTGAGGTACTAAACCACAGCTTACTATTCTAGCTTCCACCCTGTGCAGCTAAACTGCTCAGCCCTGCAGCCACGCCCTCTGCAGCCACACCCCCTGCAGCCGTGACTCTGGAAGACCCCTCCCCTTTGTCATGCAAACGCAGGCCTGGTCCCCTCATCCCCACCCAATCTGGCAACATTCACAGCCTCTCTGAACCTGCACTATCATCATCCACTCAGCTCCTTTTGTTATCAACTCACGTGTTCACGTCCAAAGAGAACCTGGTTCAATTATCAAATAGAAAAGCATCGTTTCACCAACAGTTAAAGTCAAGTGCAAATAATGAGATGAGGAATCACATTCTTCCCAGTTTCCATCTGGGAAGGACTTTGAAGGGCAGCCCACAGGTGCAGACTCTGACCCACGGACTGCTGGTTTTACAAATAAAATGTGATCGACACACCCAGCTATGTTCAGTCATTTGTGCACCACCTGGGTCTCCTTTAGGCGGCCCTAGCCCAAGATGTGTCATACAGCACTGGCCGCCGAGCTCAAGACCTGGGCAGACCTCTCTGTAGTCTGTGTTCAAGCGCTCACTCTGGCTCTGTGTAGAGCATGTCTTCTGAGAAGATGCTTATTGAGGAATCAGGAGGACCCGAGTTCAGATCTCCAGCACACACGAAAAAACAGGACATGGGGCTGGGGAGAAGGCTCAGCAGTCTCCAGCACTGGCTGCTCTTGCAGAGGACCTGGGTTCAATTTCCAGACATGGTAGCTGACAAATGACTGTAACTCCAGTTCCAGGGGATCCGATCCCCTCTCCTGGCCTCCATGGCTATTGCTTCCATGAGTGTTGAGTGTACTTGCATGCATGCAGGCAACTCATACATTAAAAACACACCAAGCATGGTGGTGCTTGCCTATAAGCCCAGTTCTGGGGAAGAGATGGGAGAAACCCTGGGCAAGCTGCTGGCCAGCCTGGGCCCAATCAGTGACCTCAGGGTCAGTGAGAGACCCCGTCACAGTAAACCGGAAAGCAATCAAGGAAGATACCAGACGGCAAGCTCTGGCCTCCATGTGGATGTGCACTGGATGTGTATGGGAACTCCACACGAACATGTACACATGAACATGGACATGTAGAGATGAGCATGAACACTCCACCCAAGCATGTACACATGAACATGGACATGTAGAGCTGTCCATGAGAACTCCACACAAACACATTCACATGAACATGGACATACACAGATGTGCATGAGAACTCCACACAAACATGTATGCATGAACATGGACATGTAGAGATGTGCATGAGAACTCTACACAAACATGTACACATGAACATGGACATGTAGAGCTGTCCATGAGAACTCCACACAAACACATTCACATGAACATGGACATGCACAGATGTCCATGAGAACTCCACCCAAACATGTTCACATGAACAAGGACATACACAGATGTGCATGAGAACTCCACCCAAACATGTTCGCATCAACATGGACATGCACAGCTGTACATGAGGACTCCACCCAAACATGTTCACATCAACATGGACATGCACAGATGTGCATGAGAACTCCACACAAACACGTTCACATAAACATGGACATGCATGCACATACTATACACATTCACACACATATACACAATCTTTTGGCTCATGAAGGATCTGATTGGCATCTGACAACTTAAAAAAAACAAGACTTCTGTGTATCAAAGAGAAGTGTTAAAAGTAAAAAGACAAATAGTTTCAAGTTAGGATCTTCTGACTCTTAGTGTGTGGAAATGATTCAGTAGAAATCACACTTCAAGTTTTGCGGCAGGATTCTCCTATCGTACAGAGTAACAGCTGAGTTCACCATCAGCTGCCATCATGGGAAGAGCAACCCCCACTCGAACTGTGATGCTGAGCTGCCGTGCTGTGTGAGTCAGGAAGATAGCAGGCACGTTCCGCTTATAAGACTGTATTTGGGGACTAGAGACGGCTCAGTGGTTAAGAGGACTGGCTGCTCTTGCAGAGGACCCAGGTTTCCCAGCACCCACATGGTGGCTGAAAACTGCCCATAACTCCAGGATCAGGGGATCTGACACCCTCTTCTGTCTTCCTTGGGCACTTCATGACACAGGTGCACTTACATGATTGCATCTGGATGTGAGCTCAGTGGGAAGAGTCTCCAGAAGACCTCATTCCTCAGCTCAGTGGCCCAAGAGAAAAAAACACCGTCTTCCCTAGTCTCTAAAAAAAACTTTCTGCAAAGAACCAGGTAGCGAATACTTGCATACAGACCACAGGGCAGTGAATACTTTAATCCAGATCACAGGTGGGGTTGCAACGTTTAGCTCTGTAGCCCGAAAGACAAGAGGCCCAGGTCAGGCAGCCTGCTCCTAAGATCACCATAGAAACACTAGCCAAACTTGAGAACAGTAAAATATCTGGCCTCACTTGGAACCAGAGAACTGGAAAGCCAAGCCTTCCACCATCACAGGACCCATCACCAGAACAGGCAGAAAGGAACCCAAGGAGGCCAAGAGGCCACGAGGCCAGCAGGCCCTGCAGTTTTGGGGGGAAAGAACACATCCTCTTTGAACAGACTGGGTTGTGCACAGTAAAGGGATGCTCACAAGCTCGGTGACACAAGGAAACTCAGAAATCGCAATGCACATGGACCAGATATCCTCACTTCAGCCAGGCTGATAAACTCTACCAAGCCCCTCCAGCTATTGGAGAATTCATGGATCTACACGGGGTCCCACTCCTAATAGGTCTAGGGGCTCAAACTAACTTCAAGAAACACAGGTCTGAACAGGGACCCTTGATGCCCACAGGACCCACTACATGGCAGGGCTACTTGGAAATATGAACTCCAGCCAAACTGACAATGGCGTTGAACACGACAGCCCCCGGCTCATAGATGGGAAGACCATAATGAGAGCGAGGCTGATCCTCGCCTGGTTCTGGCAGCACCAGCACATCAACACAGCTCTGGGATGCAAGCCCAGGGCCGTGAGACTCCAACCCAGCACCTCAGTCCCCGGATGTAGAGAGGGACCTCATGTAAGGGCAGCTTCTCTTGAAACTCAGATAATCTAGCAATGCTGAAGTCATATTTCTAGAGAGAAATAACTAGACAGAGGTGATTAGGGACTACCCCAGGTGCACGCCAGCAAAGCTGTCCTCAGTGGTTTGGTCTGCTCCCTTCTGTCTGTGACCCTTCCCTTTTTGATGCATCTCCCTTGATTACTGAGGACAAGTGCTTGTTCACAGGGTACTGTGGTAATTCTGGGAGAAGTGTCAACTGTCCTGGGCAATGTGACAGGCACAGACCAGGGGTGCTGAAGAGAGCCTCCAGGATGTAGGGCAGCCCTGACAAAGAACCATGAGCCTCAATGCCAGCTCAAGGGCCCAGTGCCCAGTGGCAGACCCTGCATCCATCTGTGAGCCCTGCCCAGCCCTGAGGGAGCCAGGTCTTGGAGCCCAGAGTGCAGCTGCCGAACATCTGTAGCCAGTCGCTTACTTGGAGAGCTTCATTTCTATCTGCTGCCGGATCTCCTGCCTCTCCTCGTCGGTCCTCCTGGGGAAGATGTTGCGGTCCTCCAGCTCCTGCTTGCTCGGCCTGTTCCTCAGCTTCACAGCCAGAAGCTCCTTCTTGCACTTTCTTGGCAGTGTTCCTACGTCAGGGAGAGAAGCAAGTCTGAGACTGTTCACTTGTCTTCCCTGGATAGAGGCTGGGGTCTGGACCAGAGGGCCAGGGGCTGCAGCGGGAAGAGCCACATGTGCTCCTGCATGCTGCCATGCGGGGAATCTAGTGGGCAGCCCGAGAGACACAATGTGGCATGGTGACTGTGGCATAGTGGGTCACTGTGCTACTTCTCAGGGGTGCTTGCTCCACAGTTTGATCATATACCCCAACTTCAGGAAATTGGACACCTGGGTGTCCCCTGTTGTCTCCAAGTATTATTAATGGGCCATACTGACTTTCAAAGGCATCTGAGTTTGGGCAATAACTGTACAGTAGGAGAGCAGAGATGGCCCAGTGGTTAGAGCACTGGCTGCTCCTGCAGAGGATCTGTGTTCAGTTCTCAGCACCCACAATGGTGGCTCACATCTACCCTTAACTCCAAATCCCTCTTCTGGCCTCTTTGAGCCTCAGGCACACAAGTGGTATACATATATACATGCAGGCAAACACTCATAACACAAAAAATAAATAAATATTAAAAAAATTATACAGTAGGAGCTGGAGAGATGGCTCAGCAGTTAAGAGCACTGGCTGCTCTTGCAGAGGACCTGGGGTCAGTTCCTAGCACCCCCATGATGAATAACAATGGTCCTAATTCAAGTTCCAGGAGATCTGATGCCCTCTTCTGACCTCCATGAGCATTGCGTGACACAAGTACATATGTAGTCAATATATTCATAATTGTATATAGTTTTACATATGGTGGCTGTGACTCCAGCTCGAGAGCACAGACCATCCGTTCCCTTCTACTTCCCCACAGCTCTGCCAGAATGGCCTATAGCTGACCTCACCCTGGAAAGCAGGGCACTGCCAGGTGGCAGCCTCCAGGACAGTCCCAGCACCCTGCCCTGCTTCCTTCCTTAACTGAGAGACATATCCTGTTAACTGCTTCATCATCTGTCTCCTTCATTGGACTTTGGTTCAACAACAGGTACTCTCAGCAGAGATGTGTGTGGACACAAAAACCATCAGTGAACACCACAAGTGCACGAACAGCCAGGCTTGCTCCGGGTCTGCTAGGCTGAGTCGCATCTTAGTCATTACACATGTCCCACATCAACAGAGGGAATAATCAATTACAGAGCAGAATTAATTTAATTAAGGTCAGAAATGGTGCTAGCTTGTGTCACAGGCAGAGAGGAAGGACAGTTCATTGATTAGTGTGCTAGGAAACACTGGTATTCTGTTTAACCGAGCATCTGGATAACAGAGTCCCCACCTGCCCCCCAGCTGTGTGCAGGCTCCAAAGTTGAATATATAAAGCAGGCAAGTGTCAGCTGTTGGGGAGGGAACTTGCTGATCCACTGGAACACGGACTTAAATCTGGGTCCTGACTCACCATCTAGAGCCATCACTTCTGCAGACGCAGGCCAGCTCAAATGGTTCCCAGGGTTGGGGAGCCAGCTAAGTAGGTAGAATACTTGCTATACATGCATGAAGCCCTCAGTTTGGATCCCTGGAACCTACATATAAAAGCTGGATGCAGCTACACACATCTGTAAACCCCGGAGCTGGGGAGGAGAAGATGGAAGGACCCCTGAGGCTGGCTGCTTAGCCAGCCTAGCCAAATTAGGGAGCTCTGGGTTCAGAGAGAGGTCTTGTCTCTAAAAATTAGGTAGAGATAATTGAGGAAAACAACCTATAATGACCTCTGGCCTCCATAGGCAAGCATGCCTGCACGTGCATGCTAGCGCGCACGCACACACACACACACACACACACACACACACACACACACAAAGAGAAAGAAAGAAAGGAGAAAAAGGGCTCCCTAGACAAAGTCAACTCCTTCTCTGTGGTAGAAATAACAAAACAAGAATATCAGTGCAGCAACAGGATCCCTTAAGAGGAATTTGGGAGATAAGATACAAAAATGGAACCCTGCTGAGGTTTGAATTTCTAATGGGAAGCTGTTTGTCATGTGCCTTAGAGAGAAAGAAAAACGTGACTGCAAGTCATTCTGCAGTTCAAGTCTGCCTTAATAGCTTCGCTAATGACAGAGTCCTGGATTAATGGCCTCATGGAGTCTGAGGGAGTCAGCTGAACATTTTCAGTTGGTTTTCTGCACATTTATGAGGGTGTTGACAGCTATGGTGATGTTCACAAATATAGGAAGTTTCAAAGACCTGGGGAGGAATCCTTCCTAAATGTCAGGCGCTGCTCAGTGCCAAGAGAAAATGGCCATCTTCAGATCACTGCTGCATGTTCAGTCCAAGTGCACCCTGTTGAGTCCTTGCGGCTTGGGTAAGCAAGGCCTGAAGCCACTGGGAATGCCTCTAGTTGTCCATACAGACTTAACCAGATTTGCTCTTAACTGAAAAAGAGATCCTGTCATTGGATGCTTCTAAGTGGGAAAGGAAATTTTCCCTGCATGAGGTCTCTGAGATGGCAAGTAGTTCTCATCTACTCGATAGTCCAGTTTCCAGGACTATAGCCAGGGATGACAGGAAGATGACAGCCAGGGCTCATGGGAAGGCCACGGCCAGGGATGACAGGAAGATGACAGCCAGGGCTCATGGGAGGGCCATAGCCAGGGCTCATGGGAGGACCACAGCCAGGGCTCATGGGAGGACCATGGCCAGGGATGACAGGAAGATGACAGCCAGAGCTCATGGGAGGGCCACGGCCAGGGCTCATGGGAGGACCACAGCCAGGGATGACAGGATGACAGCCAGGGCTCATGGGAGGGCCACAGCCAGGGCTCATGGGAGGGCCACGGCCAGGGCTCATGGGAGGACCATGGCCAGGGATGACAGGAAGATGACAGCCAGGGCTCATGGGAGGGCCACAGCCAGGGCTCATGGGAGGACCACAGCCAGGGATGACAGGAAGATGACAGCCAGGGCTCATGGGAGGGCCACAGCCAGGGCTCATGGGAGGGCCACGGCCAGGGCTCATGGGAGGACCATGGCCAGGGATGACAGGAAGATGACAGCCAGGGCTCATGGGAGGGCCACAGCCAGGGCTCATGGGAGGACCACAGCCAGGGCTCATGGGAGGACCACAGCCAGGAATGACAGGAAGATGACAGCCAGGGCTCATGGGAGGACCACGGCCGGGGATCATGGGAGGACCACGGCCAGGGATCATGGGAGGACCACGGCCAGGGATCATGGGAGGACCACGGCCAGGGATCATGGGAGGACCACAGCCAGGGATGACAGGAAGATGACAGCCAGGGCTCATGGGAGGACCACGGCCGGGGATCATGGGAGGACCACGGCCAGCGATCATGGGAGGACCACGGCCAGGGATCATGGGAGGGCTACAGCTAGACTTCTGGGTTGTCTTCTTCAAGGTCTAATCTGGAGGTTACAAGGTTTTGCTACTTAACACCAAAACAAAAACAAAAGGAATATTCCGCAGATAGTGTGGGAGCATCTGATCTGAGCTTTGGTGTGTGTGTGTGAACTAATATTCCAGGCAGCATGTTCCGGGGCAGGAATGAGTGTCGTAGGACCTCTCTGTTTGCGCCCACGAATTGGGATGGCGTGATGATTCAAAGGTCTGGGATGGGCCCCTGGGGGTGACGTCACACTGCCTGTATTTGAATAAAGTGCCATTTGTACTTGGAATTGCATCTGCCGTGTGTCCCCCGGCTGTGCTTCCTTGGGCGTGCTTCCTCCATGGCCCGTTCTACCCTGACACCTTACTACAGATAGTGTACAATGAAGACTCTTCATGGTCTTGAGTGGCCCTTACCCAACTGATTGAACTCATCAGCTTCATGCTGCATTCCCAAAGCCTGTCTAACACAACAGGAAGTGAAGCCTGGGAAACAGCAAGACTTCCTGTCCCCAAAGCTCCTAGGAGTTAAGCTGTCTATCCCCAGGGCGCGGGGACACGCTTCCTTCTTCCTGTCCTAGAAAGCCCACTTCTAGGAATCAGGCTTCCAAAACAAATCAGACAAGTGACAGGGAGCAGTTGGGTACTTTTATTTCTAGAGAACACCTCTGCATTTCATGCTGTAGAAAAGACACTATAAGCAGCTTGGCACCTGCACACTGCTCAGAGTTTCTTTGCTCTGAGTGAACCTCTAACCTAGCTGGTTCCTCAGGAGGAATGGGAGGCTCAACAGCCTTGGAGGTGGGCAAACCCTACTGCACAGGGAGACAGACAACAATGAGAAGAAGGTGTAAGAGGCGGTAGGGAGAGAGCTCAGCTCCAGCAGTGTGACTGTCACTGATCGCCTGCCTAGGGGACGAGGCCAGAGGGACTGGGTAACTGACATTCTTTGTCCCCATTATCTAGAATTTTCTAGCAGAAGAAGGGGAAGGCACGTTTCTGGGATATTCACACTTTGTCTTCTCTTCTGAATGAAGTGCAGCTGACAGATTCAATTCCAGCCTTGATTCACAGGTGTTAGGGCCTGCAGGCAGCAGGAACTCTGGTTTTCCAGTTACAGGAGAGAATAAAAGATGGCTCCCCCCAGTGTATACGAAAGCGCAAAACCGAGTACACCCTGGGCACCCAGCAAGGCAGGTAGGAGGTGGTGTGGCATGGTGTGGAAGGCCACCTGTTAAACTGTGGTACATCTTCCCATCTGTAGACCTACTCAAAATTGTATCGCTTATGTTCCCGAGTGACAAGAAAATTCATGCTATCACCAAGAACAAAAGAAATCTCATTATATAGGAAGATATATGTGAATGGGTCTAATTTTCTGAATATTATAATTTTATTATAAATTGAGATGGAAAGATGGGGTGGCTCTCACTCATTTAATTTTGGTGTTCTGTATTTGGGAAATTTTGGGACACAAATACAGTCTCCAGGTGTAAAGAGTAACTGCTTGAAAGAATGTTTTTGAGTGGCCTTAAGGAAAATGCTAGAAAAATCCCTTCTTTACAAAAGAAACAAGAAAATTTGTGCTCATCCAAAATTTCCCAGAGTTGAATTTTTTCAAAATTTAAGAATTTACCCAAAGGATTTCATAATATAGGGTCGTTTGTTCAAGAAGCACAGGCTGAATGTTGGCGTATTGGGGACAACACCACGTGATGCTGCCTCCTTCCCTCCCAGACCAGAGTGGCCTAGACAGCTGCTGACAGCAGCCTGCAGGGCTGGACCTGGGCTTCCACCCTGCCCAAATGCATGCATGCTACACACAACCTACGTGGGACTCAGGACCCTCCTCCAGCACCAGCCTCCTCAGGCACTGTGACCTAGGGCTGTGGGCAGTCTTGGGCCCCTCGGGCACTGTGACCTAGGTCTGTGGGCAGTCCTGGCCCCCTCGGGCACTGTGACCTAGGGCTGTGGGCAGTCCTGGCCCCCTCAGGCACGGTGACCTAGGGCTGTGGGCAGTCCTGGGCCCCTCGGGCACTGTGACCTAGGGCTGTGGGCAGTCCTGGGCCCCTCGGGCACTGTGACCTAGTGCCGTGGGCGGTCCTGGGACCCTCGGGCACTGTGACCTAGTGCCGTGGGCAGTCCTGGGCCCCTGGGACACTGTGACGGAGGGCCGTGGGCAGTCCTGGGCCCCTCGGGCACTGTGACCTAGGGCCGTGGGCAGTCCTGGGCCCCTCGGGCACTGTGACCTAGGGCTGTGGGCAGTCCTGGCCCCCTCGGGCACTGTGACCTAGGGCTGTGGGCAGTCCTGGGCCCCTCGGGCACTGTGACCTAGGGCTGTGGGCAGTCCTGGGCCCCTCGGGCACTGTGACCTAGTGCCGTGGGCAGTCCTGGGCCCCTCGGGCACTGTGACCTAGTGCCGTGGGCAGTCCTGGGCCCCTGGGACACTGTGACGGAGGGCCGTGGGCAGTCCTGGCCCCCTCTGGCACTGTGACCTAGGGCCGTGGGCAGTCCTGGGCCCCTCGGGCACTGTGACCTAGGCCTGTGGGCAGTCCTGGGCCCCTCGGGCACTGTGACCTAGGGCTGTGGGCAGTCCTGGCCCCCTCGGGCACTGTGACCTAGGGCTGTGGGCAGTCCTGGCCCCCTCGGGCACTGTGACCTAGGGCTGTGGGCAGTCCTGGGCCCCTCGGGCACTGTGACCTAGGGCTGTGGGCAGTCCTGGGCCCCTCGGGCACTGTGACCTAGTGCCGTGGGCAGTCCTGGGCCCCTCGGGCACTGTGACCTAGTGCCGTGGGCAGTCCTGGGCCCCTCGGGCACTGTGACCTAGGGCTGTGGGCAGTCCTGGGCCCCTCGGGCACTGTGACCTAGTGCCGTGGGCAGTCCTGGGCCCCTCGGGCACTGTGACCTAGTGCCGTGGGCAGTCCTGGGCCCCTCGGGCACTGTGACCTAGGGCTGTGGGCAGTCCTGGCCCCCTCGGGCACTGTGACCTAGGGCTGTGGGCAGTCCTGGGCCCCTCGGGCACTGTGACCTAGGGCTGTGGGCAGTCCTGGGCCCCTCGGGCACTGTGACCTAGGGCTGTGGGCAGTCCTGGCCTCCTCAGGCACTGTGACCTAGGGCTGTGGGCAGTCCTGGGCCCCTCGGGCACTGTGACCTAGGGTTGTGGGCAGTCCTGGCCCCCTCGGGCACTGTGACCTAGGGCTGTGGGCAGTCCTGGGTCCCTCGGGCACTGTGACCTAGGGCTGTGGGCAGTCCTGGGCCCCTCGGGCACTGTGACCTAGTGCCGTGGGCAGTCCTGGGCCCCTCGGGCTCTGTGACCTAGGGCTGTGGGCAGTCCTGGCCCCCTCTGGCACTGTGACCTAGGGCTGTGGGCAGTCCTGGGCCCCTCGGGCACTGTGACCTAGGGCTGTGCGCAGTCCTGGGCCCCTCTGGCACTGTGACTTAGGGCTGTGGGCAGTCCTGGGCCCCTTGGCACTGTGACCTAGGGCTGTGGGCAGTCCTGGGCCCCTCGGGCACTGTGACCTAAGGCTGTGGGCAGTCCTGAGCCCCTCTGGCACTGTGACCTAGGGCTGTGAGCAGTCCTGGCCCCCTTGGGCACTGTGACCTAGGCCTGTGGGCAGTCCTGGGCCCCTCGGGCACTGTGACCCTGACCTGTGGGCTGTCCTGGCTTCCACCATCTCAGCTCAGAGAGGCACAGATATTGGCAGCTGTCTCCATCTCTGTCCTTTCAGGCCACTGTGCCAGCCTGGGTCCTTCCTGCTCTGTTATATGTGTGTTTCTGTGCTGGCTTCCCACACACTTGCTCACACAGCTGTGCTCAGAACCCACACCCTCCCCTGCCAGTCTATCCACTCTATTTCTCTGTGACTCCTCTTCAGAGGGTGGTAAGCTCCAGACACTGCTGGCTCAGGTGACTCCTTCCCCACCGCCAGGCCCCACCACCAGGCCGAAGCAAGGAATGCTCATTCCGGTACCTGAGCCTGCATCCAGGTGTCTCCACCTTTGCAAGGCAGTGAGCTGCTGGCCTCCTGTCAGAGCCCAGGTCAAGAGGGAGACCGAGACCTGCCATTCTCTGATACCGATGATTCATAGGTGCACCTGCCATCCAGGCATGTACCCCATGTCTGGCACCTAAAGCCAACAAGAGAGACTGTATCTCACAGTCAGGGGAGGGCAGGAGATGGGACAGAAACAGTGGCTCAGGGCCCAAGTGAATCAGGTGTGCATCTTCCCTGCAGGGAGGTCTGTGTGCTCCCTTCCTATGGCATCTTGTGAGCCTGAAGAAAGTTGACCTGGTGGAGAGAAATGGCTCGAGTGTGTTCAGCAGCAGCCAGTGTTCTTCTGCCTTGGTGGATCGACCACACTGCAGCTCGGGTCTGAGAAGTTATACTGAGCAGGCCATGGCGACAGAGAAAAAGTAAGGACACAGTAAGAGTTCAAGGGCAGCCTGGGCTACATCTTAAAATCAGCCTGGCTTACATGAGACCCTGCCTCAGAATAAGTAAGATAATAAATAGGAAAAGGAAAGTGAGGACACTAATGTCTATCTCACTCCAACCGGTGAAGCCCAAATTCTTTTTCACACCAAAACAAAATAGAAGTAAAAAACACAAGAAGGAATGGTTTTTAGAAGCTGAATGAGCAGCAAAAGAGAGGGCAGCTGGAGAGAGAGGGCTGACGAGGCAGTGCCCAGGGTGAGCAGCAGGGCCTGGGAGGGATGCAGGCCCTGGGAGGGATGCAGGGCCTTGGGAGGGATGTAGGGCCTGGGAGGGATGCAGGGCCTGGGAGGGATGCAGGGCCTTGGGAGGGATGCAGGGCCTTGGGAGGGATGCAGGGCCTTGGGAGGGATGCTGGGCCTTGGGAGGGATGCAGGGCCTTGGGAGGGATGTAGGGCCTGGGAGGGATGCAGGCCCTGGGAGGGATGCTGGGCCTTGGGAGGGATGCAGGGCCTTGGGAGGGATGCTGGGCCTTGGGAGGAATGCAGGGCCTTGGGAGGGATGCAGGGCCTTGGGAGGGATGCAGGGCCTTGGGAGGGATGCATGGCCTTGGGAGGGATGCAGGGCCTTGGGAGGGATGCAGGGCCACAGCTCTCAGAGGCCCAGGAGAAGCCTGGGAGCTGCCTGAGCTGGGAAGATGAAGCAGAGGTGCTCAAGTTGGAGTTTGTGGGGCCAAGACAGAAGGGGGAGCAGGGACCCCAAGATAGAAGGGCGAGCAGGGACCCCGAGACAGAAGGGGAGCAGGGACCCCAAGATAGAAGGGAGAGCAGGGACCCCAGGATAGAAGGGGGAGCAGGGACCCCGAGATAGAAGGGGGAGCAGGAACCCCAAGATAGAAAGGAGCAGGAACCCCAAGATAGAAGGGGGAGAAGGACCTTAAGATAGAAGGGGAGCAGGTACCCTAAGACAGAAAGGAGAGCAGGGACTCCAAGACAGAAGGGGGAGCAGGGACCCCAAGATAGAAGGGAGAAGAGGGACCCCAAGATAGAAGGGGAGCAGGTACCCCAAGACAGAAGGGACAGCAGGGACTCCAAGACAGAAGGGGGAGCAGGGACCCCAAGACAGAAGGGAGAGCAGGGACCCCAAGATAGAAGGGGGAGCAGGGACCCCAAGATAGAAGGGAGAGCAGGGACCCCAAGATAGAAGGGGGAGCAGGGACCCCGAGATAGAAGGGGGAGCAGGAACCCCAAGATAGAAAGGAGCAGGAACCCCAAGATAGAAGGGGGAGAAGGACCTTAAGATAGAAGGGGAGCAGGTACCCTAAGACAGAAAGGAGAGCAGGGACTCCAAGACAGAAGGGGGAGCAGGGACCCCAAGATAGAAGGGAGAAGAGGGACCCCAAGATAGAAGGGGAGCAGGTACCCCAAGACAGAAGGGACAGCAGGGACTCCAAGACAGAAGGGGGAGCAGGGACCCCAAGACAGAAGGGAGAGCAGGGACCCCAAGATAGAAGGGGGAGCAGGGACCCCAAGATAGAAGGGAGAGCAGGGACCCCCAAGATAGAAGGGGAGCAGGGACCCCAAGACAGAAGGGAGAGCAGGGACCCCAAGATAGAAGGGGGAGAAGGGACCCCAAGATAGAAGGGGGAGCAGGGACCCCAAGATAGAAGGAAGAGCAGGGACCCCAAGATAGAAGGGGGAGCAGGGACCCCAAGACAGAAGGGGGAGCAGGGACCCCAAGATAGAAGGGAGAGCAGGGACCCCCAAGATAGAAGGGGGAGCAGGGACCCCAAGACAGAGGGGGAGCAGGGACCCCAAGATAGAAGGGGGAGCAGGGACCCCAAGACAGAAGGGAGAGCAGGGACCCCAAGATAGAAGGGGGAGCAGGGACCCCAAGATAGAAGGGGGAGCAGGGACCCCAAGACCTGGAGCGTTCCATACAGTTGATGACTGCGTGCCTGTGAGAAAGGGCCAGAGAGACATTGCCCAGCATGCACAGACACAGGGAGAACCAGGGCGGGGCCCATCCACCGTGCTGGGACTCACGGTGATTACCCATGCACAGGGAAGGCTGCACAGATGGTCCTGTCTTGGGAATGGGTAGTGATCACCCAGATGGAGCTCAGCTCGGCTTCTGTCTAGGAAACCGTAAAAGCCAGACCTGGAAACGTTAGGCTGTTTCCAAGTAACTGAGTGGCTTCCCAGAATAAAACTCAAAAGATATTTATAGGAATAGAAACACATCCAACAACCAAGAAATAGATTCACAATGTGTGTCACCCAATTAAAAAAAAAAACATCCCTACAGAGAAGCAGAAAAGGCTGCACAGAGCATGAGCACAGCAAAGGAACCATGTCGAGGCCACGTCATATTACCAACAGCCCGGGAAACCTTACTGGCACTGAGAGAAAGACATGCTGTGTGCAGAGTGACAGCATCCCAGAAGTGACACAGTAAGTGGCACTGCAGGCCAAACCCAAGCAATCCCAACTCTACATGAGACAAAAATATATCTGTGAATGAAGGGGAAAAACCTCATCCCACTGTTTCAGACATTAAAAAGCTACAATAATTAATCACCATGAGAGATGGCAAAAGAAATCAGGCCGGAGGGAAGTGACCACAGACGGAGCCCTGAAGTCTAAAAAAAGGAAAGAACTGTGCTGGGAATGGTGTTTGAGGTACAGGTGTGCAGGTGCACTTTTTCATAATTAAAGCAAGCTGGTTTTAAAAAAAGATGTATTTTTTAATTAGGAATATGTATGTGTATAGGCACAGGTGTGAGTGTAGGTGCCCGTAGAGATTAGATTGGCATCCAATCGCTCGGAGCTGGAGCTACATACAGGCAGTCATGAGCCCCCAACATGGGTACTAGGAACCACACTTGGGTCTTCTGCAAGAGCAGTACTCACTCCTAACTGATGAGCCATCTCCCCAGCCCAAGAAAACTGTTCTCAACAATGCCAGCCATGTAGCAGGGGGCAGAACATGCAGGTGAACACAAAGAAAAGGCAAGAGAAAAGCGCCAAGTGTCATCCCGAGCACTGGCCAGCAGCCGGGCATGGCAGCACACACCTGTAAGCCCAGCACAGGAGGGGGGGCAGGAGAACCTGGACTTCAACGTCCTCCTCAGTGACAGCTTGAGGCAAGCCTGGGCTCCATAAAAACCTATGTCGAAGACGAACCAAGGAGACAACAATGAAACAAACATGCCATTTTCTAAACCTAATGCAGACCAACGTCTAACTACCAAAGCAGAGCTCCAGTTAACACACTCAGAGGAGATAAAAGGAAATCACAAAAACGCTCAAGCCAAAAGAAGAGAAAAAGGCAGAAGCGGTAGCCGGTCCCTGTAATGGAGAACTGGGAGGGGGAGGCAGGAGGGTCAGGAGCTCCAGTCACCCTCACTCTTGGCTACCCAGTGTTTCTAAGGCCAGGCTGGGTTGCGCCTCAAAACCCTGTCTCAAAACAATGACAACCACAAACAAAGGAAGGAAGGCAGGAAAGAGAGATGACAAGAGAAGAAGCCACCAGCCACACAGCCACATACACAAAAAGCCAAAGGTATCCATTCATGCAAATATTCTGCACATTCTAATGCCAAAAGTCTGCTCAGATGAAAAGCGGGACAAAAGCTAGGCCCTGCTACAAAGCATAGGCGTTATACATAAAGAGCCTGAAAGTAAAGGGTCAAGATACCCTAAGCTCACCCTAACCGAAGGAAGCTCAAGAAGCCACTAAAATCAACTGGGACAGATTTCAGAGGACAGAAAAGGTGACTCCATTTGTATGTCCAACAGGATATAAATAGCTTCAGAACACATAAAAGGCAAATTGATGGAAACTGAGCCACTGTCTGTATCCAGAGTTGAAGCTGGAGATTTTAAAGCTCCTAAGTAATTCACAGAGTAAGTACACGGAAACTCCAGGAAGGTTGCAGTCCAACACAACTGCCAACAGTCCAACACAACTCCCAATGCCATCAGTTGGATAAAATTTAGGGTACAGTCCCATCCCCCACCCCCCCAGGCCAGATCATGTTCTCATTCCCTCTGTACCAAGACGGGTCCTATTCTGGGCCACAAAGCAAGTCAATAGATTTCAAAGACCTCAATTCATATAAAACATGTTCTGCGACTAGAGTGGAACTAAATTGAAAATCAATAGCAATAAAAAGACATTTTGAAAAATAACCATACTAAATTTTGAAAAATCACTTCTGAGAAACTCAAAGTCCTAAGAAGAAATCAAAATAGAAATTACAACGTATTTTGAAGAAAATGGAAACATAATATATCAAAATGATGTTAAGAGGGACATTTATAGCCTTGAATGTCCTTATTAAAAAGAAGAAATGCTGGGCCTTATTAAAAAGAAGAAATGCTGGGTGTGGTGGCACATGCCTTTAATCCCAGCATGTGGGAGGCAAAGGCAGGTGGATCTCTGTAAGTTCAAGGCCAGCCTGGTCTACAGAGTGAGTTCCAGGACAGCTGGGACTAAAGGGAGACCCTGTCTCAAAAAAGACCAAAATAAAATAAATAAATAAATAAATAAATAAATAAATAAATAATAAAGAAGAAATATCTTAAATAAGTGGCCTTGGGGTCCATCTTAAGAAACTAGAAAAAGAACAGAGCAATGGGGGTCGGGGGAGAGGAGGATATAAAGAATAATAAAGTTTCCAACAAGCCTCGGCCCAGATACCTCATCTGTAAGAGGAAAATCCTAACACATGTACCTGTGCCAGGATATGCATCAGATGCCCTCAACAGCAGGTAAGAGTTATAACACTAGGACCCTCTGAGAGGAAGCTGTGGCTGGGAAACGGAAGTGGGAGGGGCTCCTTCTGAACCTACGCTGTGAGAGTAGACCACCTGTTCACACTCATGAAGCATGGTCCCAGGTGGCCCCTAGCTTCCCGCCTTCAAGCAGTGCTCGTCAAGCTCAGGGTTCCTGGGAGGGCAGGGCTGTGAGTGGTTTGTCTCCCAAGCAGAGCGGAAGCCAGGCCATCCCAACCTGCCAGAGGCCTCGCTTTGGCCTCTGCAAAAACATCTGTTAACTCTGTTAACAGTGCAGAAGGTCCTTGATGGCCATCTGCTGTGGTGGGCAGTTTCAGCGGTCAGTTTGACACGCCTGGGAAGAGGGAACCTGAGTTGGGGAATTTCTTCTATCAGACTAGCCTAGGAGCTATTTTCTTGCTTGTTGAGTCATAGGAGAGGGCCAAATGCACCTTGGGTAATGCCACCCCTGGGCAGGTGGTCCTGGGTTGTCTAAGAAAGCGAGCTGACCAGAGGGGCCTCCATAAACATCTGTTTGTAGTTTTTTTTAAGACATTTTATTATAAATTTTATTACTTTTTTATGTGATGAGTGTATTGCCTGCTGTGTAAGTGCGCCTGTCAATGCTTGCAGAGGTGAGAAGACCACAGTGTCAGATCCCATGGAGCTGGCTTTAGGATTGTTGTTAGCTGCCATATGGGTGCCGAGAATCAAACACAGGTCTTCTACAAGAGCAGTCAGTGCTCTTAACCACAGAGCCAACTCTCTAGCCCCTGTTTTTGTTTTTTAACAGTCCCTCCAAAATTCAGGGATTGATACCGTGGTAGTACTGAGGCTCTCGGGGCGTGAAGGCTCTTGCTGAGGAACGCTAGCTTTCCTTCTGCCTTCCCCTAGTGAGATATAGCCCTCACTGGACAATCAAGCCTACAGCTCCTTGATCTTGGAATACCCAGACTCCAGATGTAGAAGAACACGAATTTCCATTCTTTATAAATTTCCTGGTGGCAGGTGTTTTGTCTTAGCAGCACAAAAGACCAAAGAATTCCTGTGGACCTCAGAGCCCTGCATAGCCCCTGCCAGTCGTGCAGAGGCTCAGAGCATGAGCATCAGATCAGAGAATCTTTGCATTGTATTGTGTTTGGTTTTTTTAAATTTTATTCATTTTCTATGTGTATGAATGTACTGTCTGCTTGTAGGTTTGTGCACTCTTGTCATGCAATGCCACGGAGGTCAGAAGAGGGTGTCGGATTCCCCTGGAACTGGAGTTAAAGACAGTTCTCAGCCACCATGTGGGTGCTGGGGATCGAACCTGTGTCCTCTGCAAGAGCCGTTGGCGCTCTTAACCGCTAGGCCATCTCTCCAGCCCCAACATTGTATTGTGTTTGTATATTTAACTTTAAAAATTGCTGATTGAGTTGCTGACTCAAATCTGATTTAAAAAAGCAAAAAAAGTTGCTTAATGACTTATGACTTGGCATTTAGGCAAAATTTGCAACAATTTTTGAAGTGGTCCCAAACATACTTCTGCCATTTTGGTGTACTACATGCATATTTATGCAAATTGGCACTCTTGGCATCAATGATTATAAAGTTAAAGCATTGGTCAACTCAGCAAAGCCCTGGGAGCTCCATGACTGCGTCAAGTATTTAGCTGAGACTTAGTGCGGATTTACACAAAAATAACAAAGTACGACCCATCTCATTGGTATGTAAATTTGCTTTAAATAAGTGACAAAATTATATGCATACTAAAGAAGTTTTTAAAAATAAATTTCTTTGGGGCTGGAGAGACAGCTCAGTAGTTAAGAGCACTGGCTATTCTTGCAGAAGACTGGGGTTCAATTCCCAGCACCCACACGGTGGCTAGCAACTGTCCATAACTCCAGTTCCAGGGGATCAGATGCCTTCTTCTACCCTCTGTGGCATGGCACTTGCATATGTGTATGCAATACACACATATAAAATAAAATAAAGCACGAAAAAATAAACACATAGATTTCTTTGTGACTTATTGTCGGTAAATATTTTGTTTGTATACTTACTTTATAGTCCAATATATAAATATATAGGGTTATATAAACATTTCTCAAGAGAAGAAGGGTCACAGGTGGGAAGAGTTGAAGAAGCATGGACATAGCAGGACCTTACTAAAGAGCTGTCTACAGCACACAGGGATCTCTGTAATTATTTTAACTGCATGGAGACCTTAATACCTGTCCAGGGCATACAGATCTCCAGAAGCAGCCGTTAACAGCACGGAGTGCTCACCATGCTATTTGCTTCCTTCCTCTGTGTGAATGCCTACCCGACAAGGATCAACCTGAGGGAGGAGGATCTATCTGGCTCACAGTTTGATGGGGTGCCACCCGCATGAGGAGAAGGCACAGCAGGGGGCCGTGAAGACGGCATGGGGTAGGGGGCCTGAAGATTGCATGGGGTAGGGGGCAGCTCACATTGTCTTCAGTCAGGGAGCAGAAAGAAGGAAGTCGGTGCTCACCAGGAACTCGTCCTTTTCCCTGTCATGAACTCTGGGTGCCCAGCCCATGTTGAGGTACACCTCTCTGGAAACATTCTTACAGAGAGAAGAATTGTGTCTTTTAAGTGATTCTAATCCCACTTAGGCTGACAATGAAAATTAACCTTTACACCTTATAAACCTGTTAGCTATGTATGGAACTCAATAATCACCTATTTACTGGAAAAGTCCTCTGTACACACCTGTTCCGTGCATAGAAAAAACTCATTAAATGTGTCAACTTCATAGGGGACCATAATACCAATCTGTGGCATAGACAAAGCTGTGTAAGCCCCCCTATAATGACTTTTAACAGCTGTTATCTGCTGGCTGGTGGGATCACACTACCAAACTTCAAAATCTCTTTGAAAGTCATCAAAATAGAATAGTACTGGCCTAAAACAGATAACGCTGACCAACAGAAATGGAGAGAGGCCTGAAGCAAGCTCACGTGTTACATCAACCAACCTCAGAAGGTGCAAAGAGCACATAATGGACAAAGGACAGGCTCCTGGGTAAGCGGTGTTAAGGGAAAAGAGATCTCCATAGGCTGAAGAACCTGCGCTGTTCCTCACACCAGCCCTCACCTCCCACCAGGAGCCGTCACCACACAGCATGAGTGTGCGCACCATACCACCAGCTTGCACCTCACATTGCACTGTGAGCTCCCACTAGACACCAGCCCTCAGCTCACAACGTGAGTTGCTACCTCACAAGCTCCCAGCTCACAACTCACTTCACCCCGCCAGCCCTCACCACATACCAAGAGCTGTATCCTTACACCAGTAGCCTTCACCTTACATCATGAGCTCTTACCTCGCATCGCCATGAGCCCTCATTACACAGTGAACCCTCACTGCACAACATGAAACCCCCCTCACACCACAAGCTCTCATCTTACATCTTACATGAGTTCTCACCTCATGCTGAGAGCACTCGCCTCCCAGCCTGAGCCCTCGCTTCACACCCCTTGCCATCACCCAAGCCCTGACTCCTCACTTCATACCCTGACCCCTCACCTCACATCAGCTCTCATCTCATATCATGGGCTCTTAGCTCACACATCCAGCTATGACCACTCAGACCACCACCTCTTCCCACAGAGCACAAGCTCTCAGCTCACACCAGCCCTCACCCCACACTAGACCTCACCCCATGCTGCTGGCTCTCACTCTATACCCTGAGCTGTCATTTCATGCCTCTATCCCTCACTGCATACTATCTGCTCACACCTCACACCATCAGCCTTTACTTCATGCCAAAACCCCTCTCCTTATACCACCAGTCCTCAACTCATACTGTGTGGTCTCGTTTCACATCACCAACTGCTGCCTTACACTACCACCTCTCACCACCAGATCTCACCTTACAATATTACCTCTAATCTCAGAACACTAGCCCTCACCTCACACCACCAGTCCTCACCTCACACCACCAGTCCTCACCTCACTCCCTGAGCACTCAACTCACACCATGAGTCCCCACCCCCAGCCCCCAGCCCTCACCTGACACCACCAACCATCATCTTATATCTTGAGTTCTCACCTCACACCACTGCCCCTCACCTCACACCATGTGCTTTCACCTCACACCACTGCCCCTCACCTCACACCACTGCCCCTCACCTCACACCACTGCCCCTCACCTCACACCATGCGCTCTCACTTCACACCACGCGCTCTCACTTCACACCACTGCCCCTCACCTCACACCACTGCCCCTCACCTCACACCACTGCCCCTCACCTCACACCACTGCCCCTCACCTCACACCATGTGCTTTCACTTCACACCAGTCTTCACCTCACACCACTGCCCCTCACCTCACACCACACGCTCTCACTTCACACCAGCCCTCACCTCACACCACTGCCCCTCACCTCACACCATGCACTCTCACTTCACACCACTGCCCCTCACCTCACACCATGCACTCTCACTTCACACCACTGCCCCTCACCTCACACCATGCACTCTCACTTCACACCAGTCTTCACCTCACAGTGCCACTCCTCACCTCACATCTCCAGCCCTCACTTCATACCACCGGCTCTGACCTCACACCAGCTCTCTCCTGACATTTGCCCTCCCCTCTCCTTCCCTCCCCTCACCCCCCAGCCCTCACATCATACAGCAAACTCTTACCTCACATTATGAGCCTTTACCTCACACTGTAATAAAAATTAGTTCCAAATGGGTAAAAGACTCAGACATGAGACCTGAAACTGGGAAACACCTACAAGAAAAACTGGGCATAATATTCCACAGCTTTGTGGGAAAAGATGTCCTATACACAACCTAACAGTAAAGCAAAAAAGAGAAAAGAAGCCAGCAGGATCACATCAAGTTAAGATGCTCACGCCTGCTCGAATGGCTGGCACGAAAAAGGTGGATGACAGGGAGTGTTGGTCCAGGTTTGAAGAAAACCCTTATATAATGTTGGTGGGATTAAGATTAATGCAGCCATTCCAGAAAACAGTATGGAGGCTCTCTAAAACCTGAAGCAGGGGTACCATGTGATCCTGTCACCTCACATCTGAGTATGTACCTAAGGGAACTAAAAACAGCATGCCAAGGCCTGGGGAGATGGCTCAGTGGTTGAGAACATCTACTGCTCCATCAAGGACCTGATTGCAGTCTCCAGCACTTGAGGTTCACAAGCACCTGTGTCCAGCTCTAGGGGATTCAATGTCCTCTGGCCCTGAGGGCAGCTGAGCACATGTGGCCGACATGCCCACATACATGTAAATGAAGATAAAAGTCTTTAAAAATTCATCGTGGCAAAGGGAGATCTGCCTCCATGTATTACACAGCTTCATTGTCTAAGCAAAGCATTCCAGATGCAGCCAGGCAAGCAGCGCCTTATGTCAATGACAGGCAACATCAAAGCAGTCAAACACATCAACGTGGAGAGTGGAAGAGTGGTTACCCAAGGCTGGGTGTGGAGTGGCAAATGAGACAGAGATGCCGATCACTAGACGAGCCGCATATTTCACAATGACTAAAGGAGATTTTGAGGTGACTACAGAAGTGAGTATGGGAGGCGATGAATGTGTTCACTGACCTAACTGATGATTCTGCAGCATGGACATGCATTCAAACATCACACCATCCCTAATGCATAATCAATATGCTGATCAATTGTCAAATCATTTAAAAGAACTGAAAGAGGGCTTGGGAGATAGCTCCGTGGGTAAGGAGCACCTGCTGCACAAGCAGGTGCTTGTGAGGACCTAAGTTCAAATCCCCAGGACCCAAGTACAGAGCTGGGTATGGCTGCAGGCATGCTTGTGTGTACAGACAGAAGGGTCACTGCAGCTTGCTGGTCATAGCCCAGCTCTAGTTCAGTGAGAGACCCTGTGTCATGGGAATAAGGTTCAGAGGGTATCCTTCTCTGGTCTCTGCATGTACACGGACAGGTATGTGCCCCACTCCACATGTAGATACACAACACACACACACACACACACACACACGACTTTGATTCTATTGTAGCTGGAGTTTAGGATGGACAAATCTACAAATTGAAGCTTTCCTAAGAAGCAGGGGTAACAGGATGTCCACGCAGCCCACAGACACAACCATGTGTGTACACATGTGTAGATATGCATATGTGCAGATACATGGGTCTATGCATCAAACACTCAGCTCACACAGCTTTGGGGTGTGACAAGCCTAAAGCTTACATGGAGCCCAGGAGGCTGGGGGGTCAGGCAAGGCTGACGCCAGAGTGCTCAAAATTTCTCTTTCTAAGAAAATAGAGATCATCTCTTCAGACCACCAGCTCTTTAGAAAAGGGCTATCTCCCCTTTGCCCATGCACCACATCCCACCCACATCCTCGAGGGCACCCTCCTGCAAGTCACCTGAGGGCACATGGTGCCCACGTCTACAGCACATCTTTGCAGAATCTCTGAACAAAGATTTGACTAAAATGATGGAAGGGCCTCCACCCAAGGGGACTAGGGAGGCTTGTGCCCTCTACCCAGGACTCAAAGGCCAGGCCCTGGGGCAGTGAAGTCCCTCCAAGGAGGGATTGTTGGTGCTTTTAAAAGTGGGCAGCCAGCCTGTGACCGACCCGCTGTTCTCACAGACAGAAATCACAGGATGACGTTTGCCTGTAGTCTTCTCTGCTCAGTCCTCAACCGGTAAACTGCTTCCATGAAGATACATCCCCATGCTCTGGGCCACTTGCAGGCTGAGTTTATGGCTGCTTTCAGTGACCTGGAACCTATAAGCAGTCACCAGAGTAGGATGGGGGGGGTGCAATGCTTTGGGCTGCAGAGCTATAGACCTGGATTAAGATGGACCAGTACTTTCCTTTATCCTTACCTTGGTTCCCCCAAAGGGACAATAATAAAGGCTGCCACATCAGGATGTTACTAGGATCTACAACATTACGCACCAGAGCACTGACAAAAAACTACCAGATAACAGTTCCAAATGCAAAGTGAGGTGCTACTACAGAAGCTCTCACGGTCACTGGTCCACTGAGCCCCAAGCTGACAGCTCTACTGCTTGGTACTCAGCCAGGATAACCACAGACCACCCCCCAACACACACACACACACACGCATGCACATCCTCACCCCAAAATGCCCATCAGGCTGTCCCAGAGACTAGTTTCTGAGCTTCCTGCAGCTGGACTGTATGCAGTGCCACCTGCTGGCCACAGGGCGTAGGTTCCTGACTGTGTCAGCCCAGAGCCCCAGCTTGCCAGAAGAGTGAGCATTGTGTAAACTCACTAGTGACAAGTTCAGAAGAGCCTTGAACCACACAGGGGCCTTCCCATCACCCTCCTGGCACACAAGCCAGGATCACAGGACACGCCCATTAGCATTCATTTTTTTAATAGATTTTATTTTGTATTATTCTTATTTTATGTGTATAAGTGTATTGCCTGCATGTGTGTAAGTGCACCCATGTCATGTAGTGCCCATGGAGGGCAAAAGAAGGCATCAGATACCCTGGAACTGGAGGTACAGATGGCTGTCAGCTACCATGTGGGTGCTGAGAACAGAACCCAGGTTCTCTGCAAGAGCAGCCGGTGGTCTTAACCACTGGGCCATCCCTCCAGCCTCAGCTTTCACTTTTTCCTTGTCCACAGGAAGGACTCTCCTGTGGAGAGGCTCACCCCTTGTTTACAGGCCACAGGGGAACCCAAGCACAGCCTCTCCCCAGCCGGTGTTCACCATGCTATCAAGTGCTTGCTCCTCAAGGTCCTGAGACCCCCCCCACTTTAGTCTTGGGGCTCCATCTGCAAGCACGGCCCTTTTTGCCCCATTGACCTTGTTAATTGGCCCCTTTAATTAACCAAAATGCAACTAACTGGTTGGCCCCAATCATATCAAGAAAGGGAAATTCTATTTCTGTATTAGATACTTCTCTCGTGGCAAAAAGCAACTTGCGGAATGAAGGTTTGAGGGTATAGTCTGTCATGTGGGGGGAGACACGGCAGGAACATGAGGCAGCCGGTCACGTGGTGTCAACAGTCAAGAGAGAGGTGGATTCTGATGCTCATCCAGCTTTGCCCTTTGCTACTTTTATTGAGTCTGGTTCTCCAGCTCAGGAGATGGTGCTGCCCACATTCAGATAAGGAATGACTTCCATAAAATGGACAGAATCTGGACTAATCCCCTTTGATTAACCTTGGAAAACTCGCTGAACTTGTTATCTGGGCACCTAATCTTGTTTCCTGGGAACCTCAATATACTACTCCACCCCAAGACAGCAATGAATGTCGGCAAGCTTGAGATGATGAATATACCAAAGCTCTGAAAGGCCGTGCATCCATCTTAAGACTGAGAAAGGATGCTTGACAGTGTGTGTATGAGATATTCTCGAATGAGGGATGAAAAGGCAGGAATCTCTGATAAGTGTGAGTCTAAAAGCAGGGCCCTGGCCAAAGGAGGACAGATACGTGGGAGGACAGACACGTGGGAGGGCAGACACCCAGGAGGACAGACACGTGGGAGGGCACCCAGGAGGGCAGATACACACGGCTTCTGGACAGGCCATAGCCATGTTGCTAGAGTGAGCCAGCTGAGGAGCTGGCATTTTGGGGGGGGGTAGAATGGACATTTTTACTATATTAATTTTCCCAATCCATGAGCATGGGAGGTTTTTCCATCTTCTGATGTCTTTTTCAATTTCCTTCTTCAAGGGTTTAAAATTTTTGTTGTAGAGATATTTGGTGTCTTTAGTTAGGTTTGTTCCTAGGTATTTTATTGTTTTTGAGGCTGTGAGTGGGAAGGTCTCCTTGAATTCCTTCTTCAGTTGCTTGTTGTTGGTATAAAGAAAGGTTACTGATTTTTCTATGTTAATTTTGTGTCCTGCCACTTTACTGAAGCTCTTAATCATTTCCAGGAGTTTTCTGGTGGAGTTTTTAGCATCCTTTAAGTAAACAATCATATCATCAGCAAAAAGGGATAGCTTGACTTCCTCTTTTCCAATTAGTACACCTTTAAATTCCTTTTCTTGCCTTATTGCCCTAGCAAGTGTTTCAAGCACTATATTGAAGAGGAGTGGTGACAGGGGGCAGCCTTGCTGAGTTCCTACCTTTAAAGGGAATGCTTCTGTCGTTTCCCCATTTAGGATGATATTGGTTGTGGGTTTCTTGTATATGGCTTTGATTACATTGAGGACTGATCCCTCCAATCCAATTCCGTCTGGAGCTGGAATTTTATACATAGACCCCATCTTCAGCCAAACACTCTACCCCCTCTCCCTAGAACCTGCCTACCCTACAAGCTGGGGGCAGGTGCTCCATTCTCAGCTGCTGTGCATCAGGGCATTAGTAGAAGAATCAGACACGATGTCTCAGGGATCTGCAGATACTTGGGATCAAAAGGGCTCATGCGGCTTGATTTTAGCTGAGGACAGTAGTGACAGGGCTGTCCCGTACACATAGTGTGCCCTGTGGCGAACCTCCTCTCATTCATCCCCACAACAGCTGGATGACTGTTCGTTACTACTGTGATCAAATATCTGACAAGTAGCAACTTAACGCTTAACAAATGGCTCCCTGTTGAGGGGACAATGCGATGACTGACTGGGGTTGTAAACTTGACTAGATCTGGAATTAACTAAGTTCCAGAGGGACTTTCTTTTTGTTATTTTTATTTTTTGTGTATGAGTGCACCATGTGCATGCAATTCCCACAGAAGCCAGAAGAGGGCATCAGATGCCCTGGAACTGTTACAGACAGCTGTTAGCCACTATTTGGGTGCTGGGAGTTGAACCTGGGTCCTCTGGAAGAGCATCAAATGTTGTGAACTGCTGAGCCATTTCTCTGGCCCCACAGAGGGACTTTCTTGAGCAGATCACGTGCAGATGGAAGACTCACCCTAAGTGCAGGTGTTGATGGCAGCCCCTATAAAAGGCCGCGGCGGAAGGGAGCATTGGCTTCTTGCCCGCTTGCTTTCTCTCTGAGTTTATGCTGTTGCTGTGTTCCCAGACTTGCATTCTGAGGCAAATGCAAGATGGTGCTGACAGAGAATTCAGGGTCTCAAACTTGGAACATTCACTTAGGACATAATGTTATTACCAAAATGCCAGGGCAGAGAAGGGGACAGTGAGTTCTGAAACTTGAAGCACAGCTGACAGGTCGAGGATGGAAACACACCACACACACACACACATACACACACACACACACACGCACACACACACACACAGTCTCTGTCATCCCAGACCCACTGCCTACACACACACACACACTCTGTCATCCCAGACCCACTGCCTGCGCGCGCGCGCACACACACACACACACACACACACACACTCTGTCATCCCAGACCTACTGCCTGCCTGTACACACACACACACACACACGCACGCACTCACACACGCACGCACGCACACACATACACACTGTCATCCCACACCTACTTCCTTCTTCTGCATCTTCCACAGCATACAGATGCCAACATGCTGGGGGCAGGGTCTCAACCTGAGAGGCTAATAGCTGATCTTGACCCTGTCCACAGCAGGCAGCACAGAGCAGCCTCATGGGCAATCCTTACTGTGAGCAATTTTCCTCTCAAAAGCAACATTTATGAACTTAAAAAAAAAAAGCAGTACTGAATTCTTCTCTGAAACATTTAATCTTATAAATGTGTACATCTGAAGAGTTATGGTCACATTTGAGAATGTGATAAAAACTGTCTGCATTTGATTTTAGGGCTCAGGGACCCCAGGTTATACATCCTGGGAGTGGTCGTGGTTTACAGGCCCACTGTGCAAATGGTTGGGAATCCTGCCCTAGCTGAGCCTTCAATGAAGGGTCTGTGAGCAGACCTGTGGCTGGCCTGGGGTGCTCAGGCAATACGATGCAGTAAGATGCACAGGTGTCCATCACTGTGGGGACATTATGTCTTCATCGCTACATGGCCTAACAATGTGCTGTATGGAGGTGACGCCTAGTTGGAAGTCCGTGTCCACAGGGAAGGCCTAGCTGAAGGGAAAGCGTGTGGCCAGTAGCTGTCCTGCAGAGACTACTGCTGTTCCAGGGAAGTCTGGGAAATTCCAGAGGCCTCCCCGACTTCAGAGACAAGCACTGCCCCTTGGGCCATGATTGGCTCTGAGTTTCTACCCAACAAAAGATTCAACTATCAAAGTCTCCCACTTCTGTGTGCATTGGATGTGAGTGCCCCTATATGTTGCAGCCGGCATGCTCAGAAATCCTAGGTCAGACCAGGAGGCAGAAGTCACAGAGGATGCAAGGTGACAGGATCTGGGGGCTGTCCAGAGAGTACACCTGCCACAGCACCTCTACATACATCCCTTTGCGGCCCTGGGCCTATGCGCAGTAACAGGGTGCTCTGGATCCCTCCCTGAGCCCTGGCCCTTCTCACCAGAGATGATGGAGTCGTTGAGGGCCTCCTCATCCTGGTACAGGAGTAAGTCGTCCTTGAGCTCCGAGTTCAGGATCAGATTCTCTTTGTTCTCCTCCGAGTCCTTAGTGGCAGTCCGCTTATTCTCCAGAGCCCCGTCGAAGCTCCATGCCTCCTCCCTCTCTTTGCCTCTCTCCATGCTAGACGTCCTTGACAGACGCACGTCCATCCGCTTCTTTGGAGACCCTCTGCATTCCCGTCCTTGGAAACTAAATTGGAAAAATGGCTCTGGTTATATATGCATCACTCCCTTTTTGGCTGTTTGGACTCCAAGGAAAATCCTAGTAGGGCTGGTAAAGACTGTGGTGTAGGTGGCTGGGAATGGTTTCTCAGCTCAGTCCTGGACACTCAGGTGCAAAGCTTTGGGAAGTCCCTGGGGCTTAGATTCTAGAACATGTGGTTTGGTGCAGTGTGACCTTGCTGAGAAGCATAGAAAGCGTGTGTGCTAAACCCTGCCACGTGCACAGTGCAGCGTAACTTAGATCAAGGATTTCAGAGACCTAAGAGAGGCACTAGCCTCCCTCACCAGGAGTGCATCCCGTGAGCTACTCTCCACGAGCTCCTTTCCTCAGACCTGTGAGCCTGCCATAAGCATCTGGAGTCAGTTGAGGCAGTTGTGGGAAAGGCCACCTTGTGTTTTATTAGTTTGTTTGCTTGTCTTTTTGAAACAGGGTCTCCCTGTAATCCCAGCTGGGCTAGAACTTGCTATGGAGACCGGGATGGCCTCTATCTTACAAAGATCCACCCACCTCTGCCTTCAGTGTGGGGATTAAAGGCGTGCACCTTGCACCTGGCCCCGCCCCATATTCTTGGCCATCAAACCTTCGAAGCCTTCAGAATCTTGATCTAAGAGCAGCTTTCTCTCCTAATTACTTCCTCCTGGGAAACCCCAATTCCATACCTGAGGGATCACACAGGAGGCCCCATGGTTGGGTTGCCATGTGTACAACCCCTGTCCTACTAGAAAAATCAAGATAATATGTGTGGAGCACGGGATCAAGCTAGGCCTCTGGGGAGCACACAGGTGAAGGGTCAGCCTGGGTGGAAATGTGGGTGGCACACATGCAGGGCCCGAGCCTCACCTATCTTGACGGTGCTTTGTGGCCAGTGCCCTGTGTAGCTCCTCGATCACGCGGCTTGGGGGCAGCGGCCTGTGGACGGTGGTGAGATGTGGAGACCCGGTGGGGGTGGCAAGCTGACCTCGGAGAGCTGGGTCGGCGCTCTTCATGCTGGGGCCTTGGAAGAGCACAGCTTGACCTGGGTGCAGAAGGAACATGCAAGAACATGACTCTCCACGTGGGCATCGAGGTTTGCTGAAAGATGGAAGTAAAGGATGTGCCCTCACCCCCTGCCAGAAGGCCGGACCCACATGAAGACGTCTCTCCCAGAGCAGAGACCAGGATGCATTTGCCAAATTCCCTCTGTCCAGAGTGCTGCCCATATGGTGTCAGAGTCCACGTTTTCCCCACAGGGTCTGGGAGCCAGACGGTGTGGGCTCCCACTTCCCTCTGAGGGGTCAGCTTCCTGGGGCTGCTCTTTGCTGCGTGGGAGCCTTGAGCCTCTCCAAAGCCCCGCAGACATCCTTCTTTCAACCTTGCTCTCCCGACATCATCTCCATTCGCCTCCGCCCAGCACCTCAGCCCATGGGGTCTTCCCAGAAGGTGAAGCCCATCGCCTTCCCATTTTCCTCAGGACCTGATTCAGACTCATGCATGCCCAGGCCTCGAGCCCTGAGCCGCCCTGCTCCACCACTTAGCTTCATTTCATCCTTGTCCCTCCCACATTCTCCTGACTGTATCTCAGGAAAATGTTTCTGGTTCTTGAAGGTGCCATGCTGCCCCTTTCTCAGCCAGGCCCTCTACGGACTCTTCTCCCTCTTCTTCCCCTGCTGCCCCACCCCTGTGTCAGTGAGGCCTTCTGAGTCCTCCGTCTAGAGCTCCCAATACCAGTCCAGGTGGACTGGCCTGCTCTTTCCTCCCTCTCAGGGGAGTCATCCTGCTGGGCTGGCTTTCTTAATAATGGAGTTTGTGGCCACACTGTCCCTAGGAGGCAGAGAGCTTAAGCTGTCAGCCATCAGCACCCCTTTCTGCAGGAGAGGCCACCAGCTCTGGAACAGTCTAGCAGCAGCCTGTGACCCAGCACCTGTTCGGTGCTACACACCTTCCACACACACCTTCATTCTCAAATGTATCAGGGATAGACTGCCTAAAAGTTACTCAACTCCTTTAAAAACCAGAGGGAGTCTAAACATGATTAAGATCTATAAAATGCAAAAAATTCAAATATATATACATACATACACACGATATATATATGAAATCTAACAGGAAGAAAAAGCCACACAGAAGCAAACTAGAAAATGAATAGTGTAAATTAAAAATGTACCTGAAAAACAGAAGGGAAACTAAGGCACGGAGGAGTCCAGCTATCATCAGAGCAAAGCGGGGGCATCAGCACACAGCTCAGAGGTCCTGCCCTCAACAAGCACAGCCGGGCAGGGGGAAGGGAAGCAACAGACTGGCAGGAATGAGAGGCAGATGGGCTGGACGGCAGAAGGGGCAGACATGTAGCTGACCCTCACAGGATGAACCCAGCCAGATGTGGGCAGGTGGGGCGGGGCTTCAGTTTTTCCCACTGGTACCAGCAATCGTGTCCTGGGCACCCACAGGGGACTTTCGGTGTTCTCCAGCCCCGTCTAGCTAGTCCTTAGTAGACCAGTTTTTGTTGTTGTTTTGTTTTGTTTTGTTTTGAGACAGGGTCTCCCTATAGTCCCAGCTGTCCTGGAACTCACACTGTAGACCAGGCTGGCCTTGAACTCACAGAGATCTGCCTGCCTCTGCCTCCCATGTGCTGCGATTAAAGGCGTGAGCCACCATGCCCGGTTTAAAGATGGTTCTTAGCCACCAGGTGGATGCTGGGAATTGAACCTGGGTCTTCTGCAAGAGCAGTCAAAGTTCTTAACCACTGAGTCACCTCTCCAGTTCCTAGACCAGTTGTACAGACAGGGAACATGAGGCTCTGTGGTTTGTCTGCACTCACCTGGTGTGGCCAGGCTGGACTCTCACCAAGGATCTCTGCAGCAGAGTCCCTTACATATGCTCACTCCCAGTAGCATGACATGAAGACGAAGACCAACAACCCACAGTAGAGGCTCCAAAGTGCCTCTTCCCAGCCGTTCTGCAGAGTGTGCTGCCCACTCAGTAGACTAGAGTGTTCCTAGTGTGGCTCTTACTGTCCCATTTCCTACAGAAGGAAACTGAGGCTCGAAGCTGGCTGGGCATGCCAGGAAGCATCTGGCTCCAACTGCACTTGGCAGAGGCTGTGAGGCTCCTGCAGTAGAGTTCCGGCAACGAGGCAGCCTGTCCCTCAAAAAGGGGGAAACAAGGTGGGCAGTGCCTGGGACATAACACTTGAGTCTTCGCTCAGCTCACATGTATGCAGTCCCATGAACAAACACAAACATAGGACCACAGATCTTAGAAGCAAGCCCCTACCAGACACTGAACCTGCTAGCAGGGGCTCAGTCCGGAACTTTTGGCCTCCATAAATGTGAGAAATAAATTTGTTGTTAAGTTCTTCTGTCATAGTAGCTCTAGCAGAGCTTGACGCTGGGCCTCTTGTGTCAGGGAAAGGTGAGGCCAGGGTGGAAAGGCTGTGAGAACCTGAACTTCCGAGTCAGGCCTGACTCTGCTCCCTGCTGCCACCTAGTGCTCACACATGTTAGCACTGCATCCCAAGAAGGAAAAGAAAAAGACTGAAAAATTAAGGCAGAGCCAAGATCTGGATCCAGGCAGAAGCCCTGAGCTTGTGACCGCCTCCCCATTCAGTCCCCCGCCAATCAATAACATGTCAAAATAAGAACCCCTGATGTCCTTGAGTTCTACCACTGAGACAGGTCCCAGAGACCCAGAATGGACTCAGAACAGGGGAGTGTCTAATTAATGGAATATGTGTGCACACTGAGGCGGGGCCTCTCGTGAAGAGCAGGGGCAGAGAGAACATGGCCTCCAAGGCTGCAAGGTCCCCAAGGTTAGGACAGTGTTGCGCCTTTGCTGGGGGAGGACGAGACACTTGCTGCTCAGGTGACTTTGAAGTGCGTTGGGCTTTAACATGTAGAAAAACGGGAATCATCTAACCGCAAAATACTAAAGAGTGGATTTTTGACTCGTTTCTGGTGATGTAGAAAGCAGAGTCCTGAATACCCATTCCATCAATCTATCACACGGTCGCCTGTACCTGCTTGGCACCTGCTGTATACCAGGCACAAAGGCTACACTTAGATTTTCTGTGACTGCAGAAGTGGAGTGTCATCTGGATGTGGGGAGAAAACAAGGCACCTCCGTAAAAATGACCACAAACTGGACGGCTTAAACAGTAGGAGCGTTCACTCTTATTGGAGGCCAGGCATCCAAAATCAAGATGAGCACAGGGTTAGCATCCGTGAAGGCTATGAGGGGTAACTCCTGAGATCAAGCCCCCTCCTTACACCAGCAGCTGACACCCCCAGAGTGTCAGGTAACCCTCTGTGAAAACTGGGAGGGGTCAAGGCTGCTGGCTCACGGCGGGGCCCCCGTGATGTGTGTGGGTGGCATCTTATCAGGACCACCTGCCTGTGGCCCTGAAATGAGTCCGAGTCTGTGTCTACTGTAGACTGACACATGATCTGAGGCAAGGTACTATAATTTCCCAAGTCTCAGTTTCCTAACATGTACATAGGACACTTACACCTCCCTCAGCTGGCCCAGGTGGAGTCAAGATCTGTCTGTAGTGACAGTCTGGCCACAGAGTGGGTGGCCCCACGGGGCTGGGTTCCACACCCTCATGTCCCTTTGTGCTCACTGCTCCCAACAGAAACATGCAAGGACTTATTCTAATTTCAAAGATTTAATTTAAAAAAAAATTTATCTGTATGGGTGTTTCCTGCATATATGTAAGTACGCCATGGACATGCAGTGCCTGCAGAGGACGGAAGAGCACACTGGATCCTCTGGAACTAGAGTTACAGATGGTTACAGATGGTTGTGAGCCTCCACATAGGATCTAGGAACGGAACCCAGTCTTTCTAAGAGTACATCCCTGGGGCTGGGAGATGGCTTAGTGCTGAAGAGCACTGACTGTTCTTACAGAGGACCTGGGTTCAATTCCCAGTACTTTATATGGTGGCCAACCACCATGTGTAACTCCAGTTCCAAGGGAATCTGACGCTCTCTTCTAACCTCCACAGATATTACATGGCATGGGTACACTGACACACATGCAGGCAACACACTCATACACACAAACTAAAAATGATAAATAATACATATTAAAAAAAAAGAAAAACAGCCACCACACAGTGAATAACCTGCCTCCCCTTGGACCAGCAGAGGTGCCTGTTCCCAGCTGGTCCAAGGAGTAAATGTTGACTTTCTGCAAAGAATCAGGCTGTGGTGTCAAAGCTGCCGATGACGATGAGGTGGGCACAGATGATGTTCTTGGACCTCTACCCCAAGGTTATGTGCTCACTCTTGACTCTTCCCTGCTGTGTACACTGATGCATGATCATCTGGATGACATCTGCCCAAGCAAGTTGTTCCCAGCAACCACACCCCTGTGGGAACTCCTCCCCCAGTCTGCAGAGGCTGCTCAGAGACAAAGGGAGAGAGCTGACCTAGAGCTGGAGCCAAAGGCAGGCTGAAGGTATGGGAAGGTGATGGATGGATGGTTGGACGGACCAACAGAAAGGAAGGAGGAATGAAGCTGGTGAGGAGGGGAAGGAAGGACAGACAGACGGACAGAGGGGAGGAAGCAGGCACATGCCAGGGGACAGGCCGACCCACCTGTGATATTTTTTGTGGCTTTGCAGCTGGCCTTGGGTGGTGGGGTGGGTATCAGTGGGGGGCTTGTGGATCTCTCCAGGGGTCTGGGAGGACTGTCCAGGGGGTCAGACCCAGCTAAGGCTTGAGAGAGTTCGTCAGTGGTAGGTGGGAGGCTGCCGGCATCAGCTTCTTTCCCGCTGGCGGACGGCATCTTAGCTGCTGGTTCAAAGGCAAAATGGAGTTTTCAGAAGAGGAGTTCATAGCAGTAGCAGAGAGCAAGGCGGGTGAGGGGAGTGGGAGGGGGCGTCTGAAAACAGGGAGCAGATACACAGAGGTCTCTCCATGCATGGGCTTGACTGTGCATTCTGTGAACAAGAGACAACTGGAACAGGAGGGAGGCAGTCAGGAAGTTCCTGAGCATGGGTGACCTTTGCCCTCATCCACACAGAAGCCTACGTGCCTCCCAGCTGCAAGTGTGTGTGGCTGCCTTGACACTCTAGAGTCAGAGAAGCCAGACTCAAGTCGCCTCTGTATTTACACTGAGGCCAGGCTTACTTACTAAACCTCTCTGTGCCTCCATTAACAAATGCGGTGGCTGTGCTAGCGACAAGAACTCCTGGTAAGATTAATTCAAGGTTTAAAGAAGAGACAGCGAGGCTGAGTGTGAACTCTATCATTGGATCCCAAGTTGGAAGCCAGACCAGGCCACATGGAGAAATTATAACTCACTAAACAGGAGCGAAGAGGATGGTGCCAGGGCGGAGGAGACCGCAGGAAACAGTCAACGTAGGTCTTCTGCCAACCCTGTAAAACTTGATACTTGCTTTATGACAAGGAATTCTATTCTTTTGTTTAGGGGAAGACCCTGCTGGATTCCTGAGCCTGCTGGCCAGGCACAGTGGAGCTCTTCTCCTGTAGCACAGATTCTTTTAAACTAGGTAGCCAGGAAGAACTGTGAGTCCAGACTCCACTGAATGGGCAAGAGGCGTGGTCCCCTTGCAGCCTCCTGTTAGGGATAAAAGCCCACCAAGCTTCCGGGGTGCTGTGTGCTTGCTGGATATTGGAAGGAAGGCACCCTGCCGCGAAGGTGAAGTCGGCCTTGCCTAGCTCCTTTCACTCTGTTCTTTGTGAGGTGTTGATGGGGGGACCTCAGATTTTATCTCTAACACAATGACAAACACAACATGTCTAGCATGCTGACACCCACACACCCGCAGCTATGGTGTTCTTTGACTGATGTGCTGCAACCGTGCCCCTGGCTTGTGAGCTTAGGTATTGGAGGAGGAGGGACTTCCGGAACAGGCCAGACCATTGGGGCCTTGTCTCCTCTCCACGTGCTCATCCGGGCCCCTCCGCGTACCAGGTGAGCCCCTGGTGCTTATCACGTTCTCTTCCAGTCCAGCAGCCTTGCTCTCTCTCCCTTCTCTGTACCCAGCTCGACCCCACAGCCTCCCAAAGGCCCTGCATCCTCCGCGCTGCTTCCTCCTCACCCCACCTTAGGGAAGTCCCCTCTGTGGAATTCTCCAACCACGTGCTTTTGTCAAGTGCTGCAGAGGGCGGTGGTGTGATGGACACATGAACAGACTTGCTCCAGACTGTCTCCTAGGCCCAGCCGGGGCCTCCCCTGCAGGTGACTGCTCAGGACATCTGTCCTTTGCTACTTCCCGCTGCTGGCCTGTCTTCTATCTCTTGTCACATGACTTTACCCAGAACTTTACAGAGGACACAGGGGCCTCAGATGGGAATTCCCCAGTTTCCTCACTGTGACACAGACCTGCTGCCCTGCCCTCTTCAAGAGAAGCCATCTTCCTCCATTAGGAATGGGCACCCCTCCTTTCTGGCCCTGTCAGCGTACACTCCAGGCACCAAGCCTGCTGGAAGGCACTCCCTGAGTGCACAGCTGTCTAGGGAGATACCGACTCCTTCCCCTAGGGGACAGGCTGGTTCCTCTCTGAAGCTCGGGGCAGAGCCTGTGCTGTCTGATGTTCTGAGAGCACACAGTGGTCACAGCAGGCCCCTTCCTGCCTTCAGAGCACCTTGGAAACCTTGAGGCTCTTATCACTGGCACAAGCATCTCAAAAGCCTTCACTGCCCCGGTACCTACACCGTATTGTTTCCATCTCGGATGTGCAGTCCTTTCATAAATTCATGGGAATACAGCCTTTTCCTCCATAACTGAGTTCCTAATGCCCCATAAACAAAATCCTAGAAGGTCTTGCATGCCAGAAAGCTCTGTGTCATTAACATGGCCCAGGTGACCATAACTAGTACCCAAAGCTCTATACCCTGGCCCTACAGGTATCTGTGTGAACATGCTCTGCTTTTACTTTATTGTTTACAATGTCCTCAGAGTGGAATCTGCTGGACTTCCTGTGATTACGTGAGGACACTGCCACAGGAAAGGCCAACATGGAGACAGGACAGCCTGAGCTTGGGGTCCTGCCTGGAGAAGCCACTGGAATTGGCAGGGATCAGCTGCTGTAGCAGAGCCCCACATGAGATTTGACTGAGTAATGCCAACCTGAGTGGTCCCAGGCGGCCAACTAGACAGACCTTCCCCGACCTGTGCTGTAGGTTTCCCTGCAGCAATGTGCCATCTGGGAAGGAGCCCAAGCACTCGTGAATGCAGTGTCTCCCCAACCCCCTCTCTGGCTACAAGTCTCTGCATACCTGCCCTCCCCACACCTCTAGAGGCTGAGGTAGTCCAAGGACTGCCTGGGCTACAGAGTGAGTTCGAGACCAGCCTGGGCCCCTCAGTGAGACCCTATCTCAAAAATAAAAAGGAAAGCAGGTTGGGGGTGTAGGCCAGTGCCTGGTATGTGAGCACCCCTGGATTTGATCTCTGTACCACAAAATAAAGAAACAAGTATGGATACACGTATCCAGAGTTATGACCAGAGCTGGTCTCTACCTTGAACACCAGCCTCTTTTCTGTCTGGGGAGCCATTGCCCACCACCTTGCCACGGCTGGTTGCTGAGTCACTCACCATCCTCTCCTCTTGGATTTCGCTCTCACACTCCGTTGCTGTCTCTGTTCTCCTTGTAGGCTCAGCCCCGACTTGGCAACCCTTGGACTAATAACCCCCATATCTGGGTCCCTGGCTTGAGAATCTACCCCATTTCTTTCCTAATGTGTCCCCTGAGTTCTGGCTATGCCAGGTCCTCCCACCCCCTGGCCCCCAGGAGGACAAACAGGCACCAAGTGGCACAGTCTTACAGACTCTCTTCACAGTCTTTGCTGTACTGGCAGTTGAACTCAGGGCCTTGCCTATGCTAAGCAAGTGCTCTACCACTGAGCTACATCCCTAGCCTTCTGGTGTCCCTGTGTGCACGCACAGGGCAGAGATTAACGTGTCTTTCCCTTTTGCTCTCCACAGCATTTCCCACTGAACCTGGACTGGCCACTCCTGGTAGTCTAGCTGGCCAGTGAGCTCCCAGGATTCTCTCCTTGTCCCCAGCACTGGGGTA
The DNA here is from genome assembly GCA_009823505.1 of Rhizomys pruinosus. NCBI lineage: Eukaryota > Metazoa > Chordata > Mammalia > Rodentia > Spalacidae > Rhizomys > Rhizomys pruinosus. Next base: position 1,720,161 of record VZQC01004671.1, on the reverse strand, counting down.
CAAACACATGTCACATGGGTCCCCGTGCTGTGCACTCTACCCAGAGCCACTACCTCACTGGTTTTTTTTGCTTTTTATTTGAGGATAGGATTTCACTAAGTCGCCTAATGCCAGACTTCAACTTGCAATCCTCCTGCCTCAGCTTCCGTTGGGATGACAGGGCTGCACCTCCAGGCTGGGCTCCAACCAAACTCTTGACTTTCTACAAACCCAGAATGGTCCTCTGTCCTTATCACCCATCCTCAACTGCTTTGTGCGTGTTCCTGAGAACCGCCTGGCTCTTCTCACTCTTCCACAAAAGGTACCCACAGCAGCCAGGGATGGGGTGGGGGGGATCCCCAGCCTTCCCCAGGCCGAGTCCGACCTAGTCTGCCACCCCCAGCCTGCTCACCCATGTTGTCCTCCTCATGCTATGTTACGACCTTTCCAGACAATTCACAGACAGCCCCTGTCAGCTACACTTCTGCTTTTCTCAGAAATGTCATTTGTCCCCATTAAGAGCTACCGGAAACTCTCCCAGAACCTCAGGCACCTGGGCTCCTCCAGGCCTCCTTCCTGCCTACAAGCCCCTTGCATCATTCCTTGCCACTAAGCCAAAAGCATCCTCAGGATCAGAGGTTGAGGAACATTTTGTGTAGAGGGCCAGATAGGAACTTCTTTACACACAGAGTGTACGGTCTTTGATGGAATAGAAAACACCAGAAGGTCTGGACAACCCAAACAGCAAAATCTCCCGTCTTGTCTTTACAGCAACGTGGCCAAGTTTCACTCTCGGTTCACTCTCCATGCTCCCCAGCAGCCCTGCCTCCTCCTCATCCACAAGTGGTTAATGTGCCTGGGAGCTGCAACTCTATTGTGTTTCGTTCTGAGTGACCTAAATAGTCACCTGACTAGTGGCCACTGCACTGAACAGAGTGCTCAGGGTTCTCTGAGGAAGCTCCAAGGTCCTAGTGCCACCCCTCCAACCTCCCACTGTGGGAAGCCCGTGCTCAGCTTGATCTCCACTATGATGTAGGGCACCTGATGGTCATACAGATACAGGCAGTGGGCAGGATCCGACCTGGAGCCTGCAGATGGAGAACTGTTGTAGACCTCAGAAATCACCTAAATTGCAGAGCATTTCAGAAGCAAGGCAAAGGGTTATCGCCTGCTCTGCTCTAGAACTTGTGCTTAGCATCAAACCTCAGTTCCACCACTTAGGCACTCACTGGCCTTGGGAAATTACAAATGCCCCACGGGCTCATGACTTGGTCCCCTGTTGGTGGTGCTGCTTTGATAAGCTGTGGAACCTTTAAGAGATGGGGCTTAGATGAAGGAAGGGGCTCTCTGAAAGACCCTTAAGGGTTACAGCTCAGTCCCTCTTCCTGCCAATGTCCCCTTCCTGATCTGCTGGGATGTGAATGAGCACAGTCATACTTCCCTGCTGCAGGGAGCCGCCTGCCCGGGCCTTTCTCACTTGGTGAATCTGCTCAAACCCAGATCCTCTCCTCGCTCAAGTTTGTTTCTCATAGGGCATTTGGCCATAGCTATGAGAGGCTAAAACAGTGGCTTAATCTCTCTGGGCCTGCGTCCTCATGTAGCACTGAGCATATGCGATGGGCTCACCAGATGCCCCTCATTTTAACCAGTGCACTCATGGCAGTGCCCGAGCCCAGACCCCAGCACCAGCTGCCACACTGAGCAGAATCCTACACTGTACTGCTTCCTCTTCACCCTCCGGAGAGGAGAACCAGGAAACACAACCACCCCTAAACACTAGAGCCAGGTCAGGCTCCCAAACCAAAGGAATGTCACAGCTAGCCACTTTGACAGTGTCGAACCCTGAACACTGACAGATTTTACATCCTCCCCCGTATATGTGTGCACACACACAGTGAGTTAGTGCAGGTGGACCAGGAAGCAGAGTAGATGGAAATGCTGGTGTACGTGTGTGTGTGTGTGTGTGTGTGTGTGTGTGTGTGTGTACATAGCCAGAGATCAATCCTGGGTGTCCTTCTTGGGAGACAGGGCAGCTCACTGGGATCTGGAGCTCACTAACTAGGGTAGGTGGGCCAACCAGCAAGTGCTAAAGATCTGTCTCAGCCCTAAGTTTAGAAGCATGCGCTAGTATTTCCAGACTTTTTTTTTTTTTTTTTTTGAGATAGAGTCTCCCTATAGCCCCAGCTGTCCTGGGACTCACTCTGTAGGCCATGCTAGCCTTGAACTCACAAAGATCCGCCTGCCTCTGCTTCCTGAGTGCTAGGATTAAAGGCATGTGCCACCATGCCCGGCTTGTATTTCCAGACTTTTAAAAAAGATTTTATGTTGTGTGTTTGACTACACATATGTATGTGTGCCACATGCATGCAGAGCCTGAGGAGGCCAGAAGAGGGAGTGGGATCACCTGAAACAGTTACAGACAGTAGAAGGCAGCCATCCTGGTGCTGGGAACTGAACCCAGGTCCTCTGCAGGGGCAGCAAGAGCTCTTAACCACCACGCCATCACTCTAGCCCCATCACACAGCATTTTACAGGGTGCTGGTATAACTCATGCTTGCATGCCAAGCTCTTTAGTCACTGAGCACTCTCCCCTGTCCTGACAGGCCACTCTTGGCCATAGGCTCAACGAAGACAGTCACGACACCAGAAACAAATAACAGGTCTCTGACACAGGCCCTGCACAGGGCCACGCCTCTAAAGCCATGCTGGAGCCACTGTGTAAAACACGCATGTGCTGTGGGACCCCAGACCATCAAGGTGGGCTGAGGGTTGTCCCAGAAGCCACATTCAGGACGTGGCCATTTGGCCGAGGAAGGAACCTCTGGAAACCAGGAGTGGCTTGTGATAGCCCTGCACGCTTCCCTGACCTTAGTCAAGTTCGGAAACATTCAATTTTTAATCTCACCTGACCTTGGTCCTTCCAGAAGGCAGCTGAGCTCTGAGGACAGTTTTGAGCACTGCTGCAGTGCCTGGGAGTCCTGGTGCCCCACAAGGACACTACTAGGTCTCCATAAGTTTGCCTGAGGTCAAGGAGAGAGCTGTGGGATCTAGTGCTGGGATCAGCTATTTGCTTGAGAGCCTGGATTTCTCTGCTGTTAGGTGACATCTGTCTGTTATGAAATTAGCTCACTGCAGAGGGACATGGCCCAGATGTAGCAGCTCCCTAGGGCACTGAGCAGGATGCAGGACAGTAAGGAGAGATGACAGCTTAGGGTCAACAGCTGACCCTCCCTGGCTCTGCAGCAGTGATTCCAGTCTCCACATTGGCTTCCGTCACCCTTCACAATAGTTACCTCATTACATAATGAGAAGAGGCCCAAAGGGATCAAAAAGCAGATAAGTGGGGGTGGGCGACACCCTAACAAGCGAGGCCAGCACCCATGGGCTAGCTGTATCTGCAGGCATGGACCCTACTTGACTTACCAACTGAGGGCTGGGCGGCCACAGGTCCAAAGGGGGTGATGAGAGAGGGGGAGGTTCTAACTTGATGGCCGTAGAGAAACAGCACTGCTGGGCTTTGGTGAATGTTTTCTAAACATCCAATAAACATTTTACAACATGGGGTTGTAATGATCTTAAATGGTGAGTTCAGTCTCCACTGCTGAATGGCAGTCAGCTCTCTTGCTGGAGGACCTTGTGCAGTACCAGGCCTCTAAAGCCAACCTGGGGACGCTGTGTGTGTGTGTGGGGGGGGGGAGCAAGCACCTGGAACAGGAAGCAGGGCCTGCAGGGTGGGAAGAGCCAAGCCATGCCATGTCCCAGCTTAACGGCAAAATGCAGGTGACTCCTCCCCCTAGACCCCAGGTGCTACCCAAAGCAGGGCCCTGGAGGCAGCTTCTGAAGGCATGTGACAGCTCAGTCTTGATCTCAAGGACAGACATGACAGGGTTGGCTGTCTCCTGCCAGTAGCAGCAGCAAGTGAGCTCTGGGTGCTCCTTGGGCCTCAGCACAGGACTAACACCTGCAGGGATCGTTCAGCTGAACTGAACTTTGGGAGGTTACTGTGACTACATTCCCATTTTATCATTGAAACAGGATCAGAGAGGCTAGGCAATGTGTCCAAGGTCACACAGCTTAAGGAGGAATCCAGTCACCTTCAGGCCCAGTCAGCCTGATGTTAGAGTTGTTACTCTCAATGTCTCTCTATGTCTTTAGAAGTTACTTCTCTTCACCATAGAAAAGGCTAGTCTCTTGGGGCTGTTTCCAGATAAGGAAATGTAGAACAAAACTTAGAACAGCACCTGTAGTACTTAGTACTGTTGTTACACCCACAGCACTTAGTACCTGTGGTGCTCAAGTCAGAACCTATAACACTCTTCTCAGCCTGGACAGCCAGGTTGGCTATATAAGTATAGCTTATATGTTATCCATTATATATATTTTCACTAGCTCTGAATAAAGTGGCCATATCCCTGAAGAATAAGCTGTCCCTGCCAAAAGCAGAAACCAGATATCCAGGCCTTACTTTAAAGTCCCTGTTCCCCTTCTCTGTTCTGTGTTTATGCTACATTTCATTTAAAGTATGGAATTTATATTTGCAAGAAAAAGCAATTCCCAGTGCTAGGGAGATGGTTCATCTGTTATTATCGGCACTTGCTGCTCGAGCAGGAGGGTCCGAGTTCAGATCCTCAGAGAGCACATAAATGCCTGGCGTGCCTGGACGCATGCCTGGGACCAGCCATATGGGCCAGCTCTGGGTTTGATTGAGAGATCCTGCCTCAAAGAGTGCAGTGGAAGAGTGATGGAAGAATCCCAGAATCTACCCCGGCCCTCTACATGCACGTGCACTTGCGTATACGTATGCAAACATGTATGTACATGTGCAAGCATATCACGCACAGTATACATGAAAGTCAGGCAAAAGAGCAATTAGATGAGAAGCTTAAACCACTGGTATTGATCCATAATGGTAAACAGTGTGAAACGTTTCCTTCCATCCACGTCACCCACATGAAGTCATCTTGCGATCCCAGGAGCCACACAGCAATCCGCATGGCTGATCCCAGGAAGGGAAAAGCCAAGATCCCTCAGACCTGCGTGCACACTGGCTGCATCACCCCAACAGCTCAGAGCACCTCTGCAGCCAAGTACCTTGTCACTTGGTCTTGGGCTTCCCCTGCCCTCGGGGTAGGCTATCCAGGCCCTGGGGGTCACCTCAGCTGCCAGTCTATCTCCAACATGGCCCAGCACCAGCCATATTTAATCACTTTCAGTCCCCTTGTCCCCCCTGCTGTTAGCCACCAGCCCAGCCTCTGGGAAGTGCCAGGGAACAGTCTCCCCGGCAAGTGCTGACCTTTCTTTCTGATTTTTGTTTTTCTTTTGTGTGCTGGGTAGCTTTAGTGTCAACTTGACACACCCGGGTTGAGGAGGCCTCAACTGGGAATTGCCTCCACTGACTGGCCTGTGGCCATGCCTGTGGGGTATTTTCCTGATTGTTGAGTGATGTGGCAGAGCCCAGCCCACTGTGGGCAGTGTCCCGGGGCAGGTTTTTATGTGTTGTATAAGAAAGCAGGCTGAGCATGGGCCAGGGGAGCAAGCCAGTAAGCAGCATTCCTCCATGGCCTGTGCTTCAGTTCCTGCCTCCAGGTTCCTACCCTGAGTTCTTCCTACCTTGGGCTCCCTCAGTGATGAACTGTGACCCAGGAGATGCAAGACAAATAGTCCCTTCCTCCCCAAGTTGGTATTGGTTAGAGTGTTTTGTCACAGCAATTAAAGAGAAATGAGAACCATTTGTATGAGTGTTTTGCATGCATGTCTTCAAGTGCACCCATGTGTTTCATGCCCTTGGAAGCTGGAAGACGTGTTGGATCTCCTGGAACTGAAGCTACAGTCTGTTGTCAGCTGCCATGTGGGTGCTGCAGACAAACTTGGGTCCTTTGCAAGAGCAGCCAGTCCTCTTAACTGCTGAGCCATCTTGCCAGACTCATGCTGAACTTTTTTTTAAATCTATATTTTGTACAAGATTCATGCTGAACTTTTTGTTTACACATCACCCATGGCTGATTTAGGGGCAGTAAACGCACTGCAGGGCGTCTCTGTCAGATGTCCCCGACCTGGAACTGACAGCGTCCATTCCAGCTCTTCACAGAACAGGATACAGGCCTGTCCATCCTAGCCTGTCCCCATGCGTGCTGCCCCCCTCTGGGGACACCCTTTCCTCTCTCTGCTGGGACCCTTCTGCTCATGCCTCTGCTCTGACAGCAAGTCCAGTTTAGCAGGTCCTCCCAGGAGGCCAACCTCAAGCCACCGAACATCTGGAAAGCCCCTTAGGTAAGATGTGGACCTCACCTGGATCTATTGTCTCCTTCCTCAGAGTCAAGTGTGCACAAAGAGCCACCCGAAACTGAGCCCTGCCCGTAAGAACTGGGAGCAGCAACCCAGGCCTGCAGGAATTCCTGAGGTCAAGTGTCAGGGCTGGGCAACAGGGATCACAACAGGAGGCTCCACTCGCAGCATCGGAACCATGCCAACCACCACCGAGGTCAGCTGCCAGGGGCTCAAGGTGCCACAGCCGTGTGGCGGCTGGGGCTGTCTTCCCTAGGGGCCACAACTCAGACTTCAAATTCCCATTCTGTCCCCAGGCCAAGTAAGACTGGAGAGGCACTGCCACCCAAGGAGGGGCAGAGAACATGCCTTGGGCAGCTGGTAGGCTGGGGAAAGATAGCTGGTAAAGATGGTAGAGTGGCACTGGTAAGGGACACAGCAGACCACAGATACCCATGGGGCCTGTAGCATGTGGGGCACAGTAGTCCTGAGGAGCATGAGACCACTACCCAAGCCCTGGGTTGGGGCACTGCTCACCACCCAGGCTGAGGGCCATGCTGAGAGTACTCAGTCCACAGTCAGTACCTGCATCATCCAGAAGGGCCTCTGAGGACAGCAGCTCATCCAGGGAGGTCTGGTCCGTCCCGCTGGCCAAGGGGCTTCCGGGCTGCACCCCCTCTGAGGTCAGCATCTCCTGCTCGGCAGTGGAAGGCTCACTTTGCGTGGGTCGGGGACCTCCATCGGGACTGCATGTTTTACTTTCAGAATCTGCAAGGAAATTCGGCCATCAGGCAGGCTGCACCTCCTTCTACATACATCTCTCCTTCATCAGAGGCTTTGCTGCAAGGGATGCCGTGGGAATCCTGGGTGGCAGCTGACGCCTCCTCGGGAGTCCCTCTCCTAACCTGTGCTCCCAGGTGGCCCTGGCATCCCACACCTATGTCCTGGTCTCCTCAGGTGTCCCTGTACACCAACCTGCAGGAGATGGCTGGAGCCCCCGCCCTGGCCTTTTCTTGTTCCTGACTCTGGCCCTGCATCTACCTTAGAGCTTATTTTGACCGTGAACCCGGTGGACTTGAAGAGCATGGCTAGGCAGGACTGTACACTTCCACGTACTACCTCCTAAACCTTGGTCTTTTGCCCTAACAGACCTGGGTAACTGAGCTAGGACCATCTGATGCAGAGTAACAGGTGCTGACCCGCGGCCACCCCTGAGACATCACTACGGCTGCAGACAGCAATGCATCTCTGTGTCCACCACTGGTTCACCAGGAAGCCAACATCTATCAGTCACCTACTATGTGTCTGGTGGGTGGAGGCTAATAAGACAATACCTATCGGCCACCTATTATGTGTTGGCCAGGTGGAGGCCACTAAGATGATACCTATTAGCCACCTACTATGTGTTGGCCAGGCGGAGGCTAAGACAACACCTATCAGTCACCTACTATGTGTTGGCAGGTGGAGGCTACTAAGACGACACCTATCCTAGTTTGCGTTGACTGTCAACTTGACGCAGGTCTAGAGTCACTTGAGAAGGGAGTTCTAATTCGAGGATTTCTCCGATGGGATTGGCCTTTGGGCAGGTCTGTGGAGAACTGTCTTGATCGTTAACTGATGAAAGAGGGCCCAGTTCTTCGGGAGCAGAGCCATTCCCTGGGAAGGTGATCCAGGCTATCTAGGAAAGGTAGCTGAGCCTGTGAGCAAGCCAGCACGCAGCATTCTGCTACGGTTTCCATTTCAAGCTCCTGCTCCGGCTTCCCTCAGTGATGGACTGTGACCTTTGAGTATAAAGCCAAGTGAATCCTTCCCTCCCCTATGTTGCTTTTGGCCATGGTGTTTGTCACAGCAACAGAAAGCAACCTAGAACACTGTCCACTCCCCCAGGTGGCTGTTGTGCTGGAGAGGCCACAGAGATGACCCTGGGGGCATCTGAAGCCCAGAGAGGATCAAGGCAGAATGGAGGGGCAGAGAGAAGGAATTCACAGGGCAGCCTTTCCAGGACAAAGACACAGCCTCTCCAGAGGCCTTAAGGAAGGACAGGGTCCATGTCCCCACTCGGAGCTCAACTGCCAAGGGCTCAGAGGGTCCAGCCCTTGACCCATCCACCCCCAGGGTGATTTCTTTGGAAGAGGCTCAGCCTTCGGGGACTAGAGTTGAAACAGGTGCCCTACAACAATGAAGCCTCAAAGACTAAACTTTTCTGAGGAATCCAGGCTGAGACCCTGACAGCAGAAGCTGCTTCCCAGGGAGAGCGGTCACCCACCCTGGTGGCCCATCCCACACTACCCACACGGTTCCTGTTTCCTTTCCCATGAAATTAAAACGCTGTGGTAGGAGAGACAGAGGATCAAATAACTCTCTTTCCCCAGGTTTTGCCAACTGTGAACAAATCCATTTTCATGTGTGTGTATGCACGCACACGTGGGAGGGTGTGTGTGCTCAGAGAGGTCAGCTGTGTCGCTCCTGCTGCTGCCCTTTTAGGCTCAGGGCCTCAGGTCTGCATGGCAAACATTTTACTAACTAAGCTATTTACCAGCCCCTTGAGGGATCTATTCTCCCTGCACCACTCCGTTTTATTTTTGTTGTTTTTATTTTTCTCTAACTCTGTTTCTTTTGGAATAAGGGGAAACTGAGGCAGCAAGCATCTCATCCCTCAGAGTCTGGAAACAAAAGGATTCCTCCTGTCACACAGCTCTAGGTGGCTGATCACAAGTGCCCTTTCGAGATGCCTATCCCAGTCCAACGGAGAGTGCCCATGTCTTCCCTATATGAACTCCTTGGTCCTCCATTTACAGAGACAGGCATCATGGCACAGCACAGCTCTGTGGCCTGTACACGTCTGACAACCACAGGATGCAGCACACACCTGCCTAGCTGACCATACACCACCTCCCATCAGGGGGAGTAGGAGAGATTTATTTATTTATTTATTTATTTATTTATTTATTTATTTATTTATTTTTCCATGAGTCCGAGTTGGTAAAGGAGAGATTTATTTTGGGGGTTGAGGGCTCCCTTTCCTGGGTCAGTCCTGCCTCACACCTGCTGCCCTGGTTCCTCTTAAGACTACCTACTTCACACCCCAAAGTGCTGTCGCTGGACTCCAACTATGCATCCCACCCACTGAAACTTGTGAGGCCTCAGTTTCCCTATCTGCAAAGTGGGACTACAGTTCCTGCTGGCTCCCTGGCACTCCTGTTAGAACTGTGTTGATGGGATGTTCTAGTATGAGGCAAGCCATCCACTGGTGTGGGTGTGGTGGTTTGTGAAGGGGAGATAACAGAAGGAACTGGCAGCCTCATGACAGCAGATATTTCTCATCAGGACCATCCCAGGCCCAGGACTCCACACGATCTACTTCCTACAACCCATGGGGATCGGAACCTCAGTACCATTCATCACCTTCCTGCTGCTTCTGTCTCTGCAGGGGAAGACGAGATACCAGCTCTGCCAGAGGCCTGGACATCTGTGCTCAGGGCCGGCTCCTCTGAGGGACGTTTCTCCTGACCAGGGTTTTTGGCAAGGCCAGCTCTCTCTTCCTGAGACAGAGCAGTAGTTTCATCTCACAAGAGCCTGATAGAGCTCAGACGCTCCTTCACTCATGGGCCAGAGGCATTCAGCTTCTGGACCACATTGACTCCTGGCCCTCACTACCAACCAAGCCCTGGGCCAGGCTAAGACCCAGTGCAGGCAAGGGAGCGGGTCAGAAGTCACCAGGCTGAGACCCAGTGTAGACAAGGGAGCGGGTCAGAAGTCACCAGGCTGAGACCCAGGGCAGGCAAGGGAACAGGTCAGAAGTCACCAGGCTGAGACCCAGGGCAGGCAAGGGAGCAGGTCAGAAGTCACCAGGCTGAGACCCAGGGCAGGCAAGGGAGCAGGTCAGAAGTCACCAGGCTGAGACCCAGGGCAGGCAAGGGAGCGGGTCAGAAGTCACCAGGCTGAGACCCAGTGCAGGCAAGGGAGCGGGTCAGAAGTCACCAGGCTGAGACCCAGGGCAGGCAAGGGAGCAGGTCAGAAGTCACCAGGCTGAGACCCAGTGCAGGCAAGGGAGCGGGTCAGAAGTCACCAGGCTGAGACCCAGGGCAGGCAAGGGAGCGGGTCAGAAGTCACCAGGCTGAGACCCAGGGCAGGCAAGGGAGCAGGTCAGAAGTCACCAGGCTGAGACCCAGGGCAGGCAAGGGAGCGGGTCAGAAGTCACCAGGCTGAGACCCAGTGCAGGCAAGGGAGCGGGTCAGAAGTCACCAGGCTGAGACCCAGTGCAGGCAAGGGAGCAGGTCAGAAGTCACCAGGCTGAGACCCAGTGCAGGCAAGGGAGCGGGTCAGAAGTCACCAGGCTGAGACCCAGGGCAGGCAAGGGAGCGGGTCAGAAGTCACCAGGCTGAGACCCAGGGCAGGCAAGGGAGCAGGTCAGAAGTCACCAGGCTGAGACCCAGTGCAGGCAAGGGAGCGGGTCAGAAGTCACCAGGCTGAGACCCAGGGCAGGCAAGGGAGCGGGTCAGAAGTCACCAGGCTGAGACCCAGGGCAGGCAAGGGAGCAGGTCAGAAGTCACCAGGCTGAGACCCAGGGCAGGCAAGGGAGCAGGTCAGAAGTCACCAGGCTGAGACCCAGGGCAGGCAAGGGAGCGGGTCAGAAGTCACCAGGCTCAAAACTATTTTCTCAGCCCCCCACACCCTGGTTTGTTTATACACACTTGTGACACACCTAACTTACTCTAGGTGGTATAAAAAATGTCATTACCCTAGAGGGGTCCTCCTGGAACTGTGCTCCATGGCCTGGATGTTGCAAGGGTCTCAGAGAGCTGGACACTGACAAGTTGAGTCCAACTGGTTTCCATTTGGCAACAAGGCTGGGAGTCATGTTCCTGTGCTTATGTGTGTACATGTGTATACACATGTATAAATGTCATGTGAGGGACATGCATGTACTTTCACTGTCCATGTGTTCACGTGCATGTCTGTGACAGTCACTGGTTGGGGCCACTCCATGAAAGGACACAGAAGTTCCAGGAGGCCAGCAGTGCTGTGACCCTCATGGGAATGAAGACATTCCAGAGACACTCGGGCCCCCTCCTCCTCACAGTGGTCCCCAAGGAACTGGAACTCCCCCCAAGAGTCTCAGGCTGGGAGAATAAAAGGGCCTGGTATCTACCAAAGGGGAGCTTACCTCCCAGGGAGAGGTCTCACACAGTTCAGACCAACTTGCAGGGGGGACTAGAGCCCAGACAAGGGGGGGTCAGAGAGAGGACTATCCTTTGACCAGGACTTCTCTGGTGGACACACATCACTTGTCCTCTAAACCTAAACCTCATGTAGGGGCCATGAAGATGGACCCCTTTGCTCTTCTTCCTAATGTGGACAAATTGGATAAATCCTTCTGAGATTTATCTATGAAGTTGTCTCTTTAATGGGCCTCTTGAGGACAAGTGACTGCACCTGGCTTGTTAGGTTGAGGCTGCCAGGGCCCAGCTTTAGCCCTAACAACTCTTGTGTCATCACCAGGGTGGGTGCTCTGCCAGAAGTAGGTAAGCACATGGTGGGCCTGTCACCTTGAGCCTCTCCACTGCTCTGTGCAGGATTGGGCAGCTGCCCGTGTTTGCTGCTAATTACCCCCTCCCCCACCCTCACCCCCCCCTCACTCCCACCCCCGCCATCATCACCACTACATCGAGAATAAACTGGGCAGAAACTGCAACTCAAGGCCCAGCAGCCTCCTGCCCCAGCAAGGCTGACAGGATGCGCACAGGCCCGGCAGCCTCCAGCCCCAGTAAGGCTGACAGGATGCGCACAGGCCCAGCAGCTTCCACCTGGGCCTGCTGAGGTGGCCTAGCTATCCTGTTCTGGGCTGTGCTCAGAGCTTCTGCCCAGAACCTCAGTCGATGAGAAGCTACAGTTCCCAAAATAGTCCTGGTGGCAGGGCTGTTGCTAAGGAACGCTGGTTGGGGCCTGGGGCATGGCGGGGGGCACCCTGCTTCTTTCGCTGTGCAGCCAGCTGGCCGCCTCACTCCCATCACTGCCAGCTCTCCTCTCCATGACTGGCTGCCCCTTCTCTTCCCAGGGCTGCAGAGGGGAACACAGCTACATGCCTGTTTCATGCTGAGCAGTCCCAGTAAGAGGGACCTGCCACAGACCGGCCCAGAAACACGCATGCACGCAGAAACCAGGAGGACTTCCACTGTCCCGCTCCCCTGGAAGGCTCTTGACTTCCAGGTCACTGAACATGGTACCAGTATAAGTAGTCTTTAAAATAGCCAATGCTGGGATACAAAATCCTTTAAATTATTTAAGAAAACATCAAGTGTGACAGGTGTGGGGGGAGAGAGAGAGGGAAGGAGGGGGAGAGAGAGAGGGAAGGAGGGGGAGAGAGAGAGAGAGAGAGAGAGAGAGAGAGAGAGAGAGAAAGAGAGAGAGATCATTTGAGGGCATGAGCACTGTCTACAGGGGGCTAGCCAGGACCCTATCCTTACTCACAGAGGTAGGTCTGGGGCCTTCATACAAGAGGTGATCGTCCTTCCTTGGTCCCAGATACTTCAAAGGAGGTAGAGTGAGACGACAGAGAGGGAAGGGCTCACCTTTCCTCCCCAGAGTACAACTGTATATTAGTGCCACAAGCAGGGTCTCCTGAGACCCAGAGATGAAGGGGAGCAGTAGCCAAGGTGCCTGTACGATGTGCCTACTAAACAGAACTGCAAATAACGTCTGCCAGTGAGGACAAAGCATAGGTGACGCCCCTGGAGATGGAAGGGCTGTCTCCTGCCAGCCCGGTGCAGAGGCCAAGTGAGCTGGCCCTTCTGCCAGACTGCCTCAGAGGCAGACTCCAGGGATGTATGAGTGTGCTCGTCTGCAAGGTAGGGGTGAGCTACAGGATGCTCCTGCATTGGTGCTAAGGAAGATGGCAATGAGGTCCTGGGTCCACAAAGGATGCTGGACAGTTCTGAGGGCACCTGTGGTCAGGCCCTCCCTCACTAAGCCTTGCAGCCTCTGGCTAAAGCCCTGGGCTCTATGTAAGAGGCGCAGTGAGGGCAGCCAACCACAGGAGGGCGCCCATGCCTGACGGTTTCTCTTGCTTGGGAGCAGGCAGAGCTGAGTCTGAATCCTTAACCCAGTCACAAAAGTTGCCACCCTTGGAGTATTCATGCCCACAAGAATGTTCCCAGGATGGGTCAGCCTTCAAGGCCCAGTCCTTCTGGGGCCCTGGTGGGGAAAGTGAGGATGCTTTGGCTCTCAATTCCAACAGAGGCAAAGGACTCCAACTCCTGAGCCCCCAGCGCCTGGTGAGCTTAGCTGTTGCCAGCGCTTTCCCTAGGACCTGCAACCAGCACTTGTATATGTCTTATTTCTACCTTTACCACTCAGCCACACAGGAGACCTGATAAAGCCTGTGGCCCTGGTCCTTGCACAGCCTGGTCTTGCTCAAGGACAAGAGCAAGCCCTCTGCATACTCCCGGAGCAACCGCCTGGGCATGCCACTGCCACCCCAACCGTGGCACGCACATATGTATGTGCGGGGTGGGAAGAGTAAGAGAAAAAGGCATTCTGCTCCCAAGGCCGGCTCCTCCCCTCCAGCCCCTCCCTGACCTTGTACCCCCGGGGCTGGTACTCACTACCCCCAGGGGCTGCACGGCCATGGGTCAGTCAGGTCCCACTTCCAGGCCAGTGCCATTTCTCCCCCTTTTCTTGCAGAAACTGGAGTAGGGGGGGCAAGGCTTGTCGAGTGCTGATGCCTGGTCCCACCCCATAAGGCACTAAGCTAACTGCTGCCCAATAGCACAGGCACCAAGAGCTGCAGGGTAGCTCGGGAGGAGAGCTCCTACACTGCCCTCGGGAGCTGTGAGGGGCCCTGGGTTCCATTCCCATCACTGAACAAAGCCAGCTTGTATGTGTCCCTACCATGCAACCAAATCCAAAACCAGCCCACGCTCCAGGCAACATCGCCCAGACCTCTGACAGTTTGTGCCAAGTGTAGGGGCCTCTGGGTGTCCTATGTGTCCTTCAGTTACCATTCTTGATTCCATTGTGATTTTGCTATTTATGAGTGGGACTCTTTTTTTGGCACCCTACAGGCTCTATGTCCTGAGAGTATAATCTCTGGGGCACCTGTATTGTCAGCAGCCAGCACAGACCCTGGCACACAGTGGGCACTCAATCAAATATCCCAGCATCAGTTAATGGCTGCACGTTCATCTGTCTATGATGGAGACTGCTATGGACCATTCTAGATCCTGGTCAACAGTCACTGGGAAAGACTGAAAGAGTGATGATGTGAGGGAGGGAGGCTGGGTGCACGCCAGCTTTCCACCTATTCTATATGGCCCTGAACTAAGAATAAGAATGGATCTCACATCTTTAGATGGTTGAGGAGGAAACCAAAGGAAGCATAATAGTTCGTGACTCACAAATAAAAAAAAAAAAGATTTAAAATTCAAATCTCTATATCCATAAATAAAGTTTTATTGGCACACAGCCATGCCTGTTCTGTATGTGTCTTCTGTTTCTGTTTCTGCTCGAGAACAGAACAGCAAGGGTGGGTGGTGGCGACAGACTCTGGCCCCTGTGATCATCCCCTGCAACTCCACAGCCCCACCAGGAGCCCAAGCCCCATAGTCATAGGTTACTGGTATTCCGAAGATGGAAAATTAATTCAACTACAGTGTTTGAAAGAAGGGGGCTAAGGTGTGGTAAGGTCATGAGGATGGAGCCCATGATAGCTCATGGCAGAGGAGCGGGATGTCACAGGGACACAGACCAGTGTGCATCTCCTGACACATAACTCTGTGAGCCTTGTGCTCACCAGCATCACCAAATACCCAACAAGCAGCAGCTAAAGGAAGGGCAGGCTCATTTGGGGTCTCCGTTTGGAAGGCTGTGGCCCATCAAGGGGAAGGCGGCAGAGTTGGGGCAGAGCTCATAGCAGGTGGCTTTGCCAGAGGACACATGAGGCTGCTCTGCTTCCACCTCTGAGGTCAGGAAACAGAGAGACTGAGGCGGAAGCAGCATCAGGCTACAGCCCTCAGGGTCCACTTCCTCCTGCTAGAGCTCACCTCTCTTTTTTAAAACCTTTTTTAAAAATTTTATTTATTTATTTTCTATGTGTATGAATGTACTGTCTGCATGTAGGTTGGTGCACCCACGTCGTGCAATGCCGCGGAGGTCAGAAGAGGGTCTCGGATTCCCCTGGAACTGAAGTTCTCCTGGAATTGGAGTTACAAATGGTTCTCAGCCGCCATGTGGGTGCTGAGGATCAAACCCAGGTCCTCTGCAAAAGCAGTCGGTGCTCTTAACTGCTAGGCCATCTCTCCAGCCTTAGAGCTCACCTCTTAAAAGACCCATAACACAAGTGTACAAGCCTTTTTAAAAAGAAACATGGTTTACTTGCACAAAACTGATCAGATTTGAGAGATTGTTAATGCCCTTGAAGTGGTTTTTGTGGGTGTGAAACAAATGGTGAGAATTTGAATTGTTCCCTTATTATAGTATTAAAATTAAGTCTACAATCTATCAAATCATGTTCATGTCCTGATTTTATATACTTGTATCTATCAATAAACATTGTGGTAAAAAAGACCCACAACCTCCCAGAATAGAACCTGCTGTGCGAGCCTGGAGAGCAAGGATTCAAATATGTGAGGCTGGGGGACATTTCACACTCAGCCCATAACAAAGGCATCTACCACAACTGAGCTGCTGCGCTTGCACCATGCCCTTCAGAAACCTCCAAACGGTGAGCTAAATAGGCCTCTCTTCTTTGTAAAGTCATCCTGTCTCTGGTATTCCATTATGGTACTATAAGGCTAACACGACCCTAAAGCCTAAAATGGTCACCATCTGACTTTTTCCAGAGAGGGCTGCCTAACTTCATCTACAAGCCAGCAGGTGTGTGATATGACTGGTGAGCAGATTGAGGCCAGGAAGATGCTCCAGCCCAGCACCCCCTGCTGGCCCGGCTGCCGCTGAATTGTCTGGCTTCATGCCATCCTCCAACAAGCTGGGTTAAAGAAATCCTGGAGCATCTGTCCTAGAAGTCACCACCCGTTACTCCAACTTTAACCTCACTGTTGAGCGAACAAATCTCCATTCTCACTTCCCTTTTATTTATTAGACAGATAGTTGTTTTTATTCCCCCTTTCCAAGATCTAAAATAAAGCGTGGGTGCTGGGGAGACTGGGATCTGTAAAATGCTCGCCATACAAGTGAAAGGACCCAAGTACAGAGTCCCAGAACCCACGGAAAAAGCTGGACATGGCGGCAGGTGCCTGTCACCTCAGCCCTGAGGAGGCAGAGGCAGGAGGAGCCTGGGACTCACGGCCAGCTGACCCTGTGAGAAACACTGTCTAAAAGCTAAAGAGAAAAGTGTCTGAGGAAGACACTCAAAGTCACCCTTTGGCCTGTACACATGTGCATACATACACACAGACATGCACACGCACAAACACCACACACACATACACAAGAATAAAGCCAGTTTGAAGCATAGCCAGAATCAGGCACTTTTTGATCCCACCCAAATTAAAAATAGACCAGATCTCTGCTCCGTGGCATCGCACCAATTCTGACAGTCAGAGTGGAGCATTGAGCATGCACGGGCACAGCTGTGGGGCCCTGCCTCCCTTTCATGTGGGACTCGGTGCTGACTGCATCAAGCGAGTGCCTGGTAGAGTCCCCTGGAAACAGCGCCACAACTATACTCCACTCTGAGCCTCAGGAAGGGCGATCATGTGAGGGACTGGACTGTGTGCTTCATCCTGGCCACATCAAAAGTGGACTGAGTTTCCTGCCTGATTTCTGGTACTTTGTCCAAATTATAGAGACCAGATGAAAGAGAGAGGGGGCTAAATGGATACACATAAGCTCTCCAGGTGAGCTAACTCAGGAGGCAGGAGCTTGCTCCAGTCCAGAGACACTACAAAGCAGGGATAGCCTAAGCTCCCAGCTGAAACTGAAATCCTCAGTCACCATGGAGGACTAGGGTTGGGATCTGATGGGACCCCCCCAACATGGAAAGAGGAAGTCTGGGAACTAATCGACACCAGCCCATTAGCTGTGCACCTGACGTGCCCAATCTGAGCACATAGAGATGGTCCCTGAGCACAGTGTATGTTAGACATGCTCAGCCAACATGGAGAAACCCAAGTTTGCTCTGCCTCCGCTTCCATGCTGTGTGCCCAGGATGGACCCCACATTCCTGTCTGCAAACTGGAGGTGAGCCATGTGAGCCATCAGGCTTGGCAGGCCCTGTCCAGCATGCTCCCTGCTCCCCAGAGGTGCCCATTCCATGGTCTTCTTCACCCCAGGGGCCCCTTCCCAAGTGTTCTCTATTCCCCCTGGGACCCACCCAAGTGTCCCACACCCCTGGGGACCACTTACCCTGCTCCATCATTTCTAACAGTCCCTGTTTGATGAGCTGCTCCCGGCCTTGCCTTCCGGCCATCTTCTTCTCCAGGGCTGCAGGCCAAACAAATGGCAGGTTAGTCACAGCCAGAGCAGTGCAGGTCTCAAATATAAAACTCCACAGCCAGTTGGATGCTTTCTCTAAACGATCAGATAAGAGCCTGCTTGCTGCCCATTCGAGGTGCTCTGACAGACGTCCCAGGACAGGGTCAGCCCACCTGTGCCATGCTGGGGGCTCATAGAAGGTAACAATATGAACGATCTGTCCAAAAGTATTTACTGAACAGACTTAGCCTGCTAAGTGCTGGGAGATGCTAGGGGACAAACCAGCCCACTTCCACTCTCATGGAGCGTGCGGTGAAAAGGAGGCTTCAGTCCATGTGAGCGGATCTCATACTGACTGGGCACTTACTAGGTGCCAGGCATGTGTCAGGTGCAGGACTCAGATCAGGAAAGACCCAGCCTCTGCCTATGACCAGCAGATATGGGTAGGACAGAGGACACATGTCAACAGAAGGAAGCAGGAGTCACAGAAGCAGGGACACCCACATACCACAGGAGCAAGGCACAGTGACTTTCCTCTCTGCAGCCTCAACTCCCAAACTAACTTCCAAGAGTCAGTGGTGTGGAGGAGGAGAGAAGGAGGAAGAGGAAAAGGAGGAAGAGGAGGAGGAAGAGGAGGAGGAAGATAAGGGGGGGGGAAAGGAGGAGGAGGAAGAGGAGAAGGAGGAGTAAGGAGAGGAGGAAGGAGAGGAAGAGGAGGAAAATTGTAGCAAAGGAGGAAGAGGGGGAAGAGGAGGAAGTAAAGGAGGAAGAAGGGGAGGAGGAAGGAGAGGAGGATAGGGTCTGAGCACTATGATTGCCTCTGGGTGCTCCCAGCTGAGCACACAAGTGTGCTCTGACTGAACTTGGACCAAGGGCTGAAGCTGAAGTGGGAGGCCCACTTTCCCTGTTGGGGAAGGGAGCATCAGTCCTAGACGGTGCAACCTGTAAGTGGCTGGGCTGGAGTCAGCCTGCCCTACCTAGGGGCAGAAGTAACTGAGCCGCCTGCAGCTGTGCTCAGTCCCTGCTCTGCTCAGAACCCCACTTGCCCCGCCCCATCCTCCTTAAAGCCTGAAGGTCTGTGCCTCACCTCATCCTAATGTCAGGATGTGACACATTGAAATACACAGAAACCCAGGGAGTATTCCCCAATTTGCAAATGCCTAAATGAAGGACCCAAAGGTTCGGCTAGGGCAGGTGTCCTTTTGGGGGCCTCTGTGTCCTTCCTGGATCCCCAGAGCAGCCTGACCACCTCACATAGCACAGGGGTACAAAGCTGCAGTAGGCAGAACAGGAAGCTCCATCTTCCGATCTTGCAGCCCCTAAGGTGACAGGGGACACCTGCTGCAGACCCGGGACCTCCTGCGCACTCTGGTCCTGTGACAGGCCCAGCTTTGTACCTGGCACACTGCAAGTGCTTGTGAATTCTTGAATGGCACTGGTTTGTTGTCATTCTTGTCAAGAAGAATTTGTCAATCAACTTCTTGGGTGGTTAAAATGATTAGCTAAGTTGCACACTGAAGTGTGAGCTCCGAGCCCACTGCTGCCGTCTTCCATCGCTTCTCCCTCAGGCTGGGCCCTGTGCGTGCCTGGGATGCCTCTCTACCATCACGGAAGCCCTGGAGCATGGATCTCTTCAGAGCTGGGCAGGAAGCTGGGGTCTCCAGGGACCTCAGAGGCAACGGCCCAAGACAGGCACATCCCCGAGGCCCAGGACTAATTCCGCATGCTCGGCAACCTAATTGCCTCCATCCACAGCTAATAGGCAAGTGGCTCAAAGGGAGGGCCCTGACAGCCATGCTGCTCAGCTTACTGCCCACCAGGTTTGGCACCTCAGCACCTGGGATCTTCTGCAGAGCCCAGAGCTGGGGGCTAGTGCTCAAGTCCCTGTCCCTGGTGAGCAGCCTTCCTCTCTGAGTTGTTTCCCTTCTTTAAGGAGGCCAGGATGTGAGGGAGCTGTCCTCAAGGAGAGGCTCATGCTTGGCAACACCTGCTCCTGGGCCTCTGCTCTGGTCATTCCTTCCTGGGTACCATCCCACAGTGTAGTCTCATGGCTGCAGTTCCCACCATGGCCCTCGACCCTCAGAATCACCCAGAGGGCTCCTAGGAACAGCAGGAGCCAGACTTGGGCCTTTGCCTCATGGAGTGGGAGGGTGAGGACCATGGCAGAGTCATTTGTGGGCAGAGGGCTTGTTGAGTGTGGTCTGCAGGGGAGAATGCTGGCCAGTGGACACTGAGTCAGAGCCTGTTGTCAGCTGACTGCTGTGTCCTGGAGTCTGCACACTTCTCTGTGATGGCCACCCTACCCAGGAGGTCAGTGCAGCAAAGTGAATAAACAGGCTGAGCAGCCCCTGGTCTTCAGAGACCACAGAACACAGTGTGTCCTTCCTAGGGGCAGGTGACAGCTGAGCCCAGCACAGGGGCCAGCGTGCTCTCCCCCCAGCACAGGTCCAGAACCCTCCACTCCCCAGCACACGGGCCAGGACCAACTCCCACCCCCCCCCCAGCTTTACCCGACGTTGTCTGCTTCAGCTTCTCGTTTTTCTTTTTCCTCCATTTCCAGGGTTTGAAGATCCTGCCCAGGGTGGCCAGCTTGCTGTTCCTCCGCACGGGGGGAGTACGAATCCCTGACACCAGAGGCTCGGAGTGTGCTGGGGGAGTTTGGTCCATCTCATCTGTAAGATAGGAACAGAGCAGGTCTCAAGTGATGGATCACCAGCCTCCTGGGGACCCTAAGACCCCCCTCACCCTGAGAGAACTCCTAAAGTGTATACAGTCCAGAGGGCAGTAAGAGCAGTGAACACTCTCCGGTACCTTCTCTTCTGCCAGGGTTCACACAGGAGACGGTCCAGTTCGTAAGGAGTGCGATCCACTTCTCCTTAGTTGACACCCTCCCTCAGCTGCCCTCCCAGCCCACAGTCCCTGCCCACCCCTGCCTCCTGCCAGGGTGCTCTAAGTACGTCCTGACTGCATGGTCAACTGTCCTCTGCCCAAGGACCTCTGTGCCTGCAGCCTATGTGGTTCTTCCAAGCTGAAGCTCAGCCAGGAGTGTCCAGCTTTTTGCCACTGGACATAATCAAGCCAATGCGTTCGCCTCTATTCATAGCTATCCTGGGATGCACATGTTAACCATCTACCCAGCTAAGTGTTTATTCCATGAATGGACAGGGGGAAGCTCCCGCCCCTGGGCCTATCGTGCTGATCAAGGATGCTCATGCACACACAGGAGGATGAATACAGCTGGGGCTCACGGGTGAGGTGTGTTGCAGAGCATCTTGTGGGAGAAGGGTGGCAGCCCGTCTGTCCAGCTGTTAGCCATAGTCTGGGTCTGGGCTGGATGTGTCCAGCTTCTTGGCCTCTTTTTCGAGGGAATGAAATAAGTCTACCCAGATTGGCAAGGTAACAGAGGTGGGCTTCACTGTGAGGGAGCACACTGTCCCCGCTGGGCAGCATGTCCCTTTACATTCAGTGGTAAATTTCTGTGCCACAAGTGACTGCTGTTTGTACCCATTCTGCAGATTAAAGAACAGGTTTGGAACTAGTTTGTCATTGGCCACAGAACTACCCAGGCTGGTGGCAGCCATAACCTGCCAGAGGCTCCTCCCCTTCCAGGGCTGATTCTGAGCCTATACAAATTTATCACCTAGACTAGACAGGAGGGATGGTCACTGGATGAGGTGGTAGCAACTGTGCCAGATGAGCGTATAGTCAGTCAGTCTCTCTCCCTCTCCCTGTCCCTCTCCCTCTCCCTCTCTCCCTCTCCCTCTCCCTCTCCCTCTCTCTCTCTCCCCTTCTCCCTCTCCCCCTCTCCCTCTCTCTCCCTCCCTCTCCCTCAGATACACATTAGCTGGGCTAGGTTCTATGTCCACAGATGACTGTTAAGCAACCCTGCTGGGAGGCCAGGATATCTTTTTGAGGTCACCTCTCTGCAAATGCCACAAAATACTAAGGGAATTTGAAGGTGGCACTCCACACTACAGTGTCACAGATGAACCCAGTGCCTGGCACCCAGTCGGGGGGGGGGGACCAGAAAAAATAGGAGGGATTAAGGCAGCTGAAGGGCCAAGGTCACACTCAGACGCCTCCTGCTGTCACCTTTCACGGTCACATGGTGCACACCAATGCAGACAGTCCATCCCTTCCCAAGCAATCGATCCCCTGTTCCTTCCCTTTCCTTCCTCCACCCACGGCTGCCAGATGGGATGGGAACTCTCAGTCCACTGGCCCTGGGAAAGCTGGCTGTCCCAGCTACATTATTGGCACAAATAGGACCTAGGAAGGGGATGGGCCAGGTCTCCCCACCTCTAGGCTCCTGTAATGAAGATGAGGATGAAAACATCTGATGGCACAGCTTCTTCCTTTAAATCTTGCAGCTTCATCAGAGAAGCACATGGTGTAGCAATTGCCTGGAGGCCACTGGGAGAAGAAGGGATGGGGGCTGCACATCAAGACTCCATGTGGGCTCTAGGGGAGGGCAGGTATGGGCTGAGTCTCCTAGCAGCTAGGGCAAAAAGAACACTCAGAATGAACTACAAATCAGAGCCAAACGTGACACCACTTATCACCTGCATCACGGGATGATGGCCTGGCCACCAGCATCTCAGCCCCAAATGTCCACACTAGCCTCTACCTGGTGTTCTGTGTGCCTAACTAGGACTGGAGAGATGGCTCAGTGGTTAAGAACACTGGCTGCTATTGCAGAGGACCTGGGTTCAAATCCCAGCACCCACGTAATGGCTAACCACCATCTGTAACTCCAGTTCCAGGGGATCTGACACCCTCTTCAGACCTCCTTGGCATTACACAACGCAGGTGCACTTAAATGTGTGTGCATGCAGGTAATACATGTAGACACATATAATAAAATATTAACAAAAGAAATGCAAAGCCTTTTGCATCCTTTCCTGCTGGCCTCACCCCAGTGCTCCCCAGTTCCTCCAGGACACACATGGGTAGTGTGACTGCTGAGAACACAGGGCCTGAAGCAGCCTGGTCCCCATCCTGGCTTGGGTGCTTAATAGAAGAACAAAGATTGGCCACTCCCACGCCCCAGTGCCAGTTTCTGCGCTGTGGACTTGCTGCAGGGAGGCTCTCCGCTGGACCATGTGACCCTCTTCAACAGGGGATGGAAGAGGTAGACAGGAAAACTAGCTTCCTCATCTACCCCTCGTCCCCCCTGTACCCCCTCCCCCTCCTCCCGCTCCCTCCAACATCCCTATTACCACTGTCGATATTCTAACAGTCTGTCTTGCTCCCCCGCCCCCTCCCAGGCACTCCCTGTCTAGCTCTGGGGTAGGAAGGGTGCCCTGGGTTCCTGACATAAGTCCTAGCTGCGGAGGACAGCTGGGCAGTTCAGCTACTGATCAGAGTGCATTCCTCCCTCCACTTACAAACTCATTCATGGGGCTGGATAGGAGCCTCCAGTTTATGACCATCAGCATGAGGACTGGAGGGGGGGTTCCCAGCAGCCACATGGCAACTGACAACTATCTGTAATCCAGTCCAGGGGATGAGATGCCCTTACCTCCATTGGCACCAAGCACACGTGTGGTTCACATCCATATGTGCAGGCAAAATAGTCATAATCATAAAATAAAAATGAAGAAAAATTTATTTAAAAAACCCTCATGCATTCATTCATCCATTCAGCCTCTGATCAAATACAAATTAGCACCAACCATGCACCAAGGAGCCATTCTGGGGCCAGCTGCGCAGAGGGGAACAAGAGATGGCAGGCACCTGCCCTCCTGGGACCCGAGTTACCTGTAGGACAGACAGTGGATAGAGGCGTATGCAGAAATGGTCCCTGACATCCTCCTGCTGCCCTCCTCGTCTCCCCTCCTCACGCTCGTCACCTGCCGTGGGTGTCCACATCACACATCCGCCTGATCCTGTCCCCACTGGAAGCTCCAGGAGTTCTGATGGGGGATTGGAGGTACCGTGTATCCCCAGGGCTAAGTGAGTGTACGCACATGCATGGAAGATGGGGACCAAGGAGGTCCTAATGGACAGCCTGGGCTGCCTGCTCACCATGCCAGCAGGTCAAAGAGGCTGCTCTGCTTTGAGCAGGGCCTCCGAGGCTGAGGGGAGGTTGGTAGCCATGAAGAATAGATATGCAGGGGAGGGGCTGTCCTGGTGGGATAGGGCACAGGGTGAAGGGCAGGGCCCCGTCAGGTGCTTAACCTGGTTTGCAGTTCAGCAGGAATGTACCTGAAAACCCTCAGCTAGGAGAGCCCATGCTCACATTCTCTGGGTATCCAATGTGTCACCCAGCACAGAGTAGCTCCTTGGGGCCTGGTACCATTAGGGAATCGGAGAACTCGAAAGTGGAGTAGGGAGAACTCAAAGAAACCTGCAAGCTACTTTGCTCACAGCCTTGGGACAGAGTGCCCTTTGCCTCTTCCTGCCTTGAGGGCCTCAAGCCCAGGGCTGGATCTGGGAGGCCAGCAGAGATGTCCCTATGAAGAGATTGCCTTCAAGTACTCCTGGGCAGAGAGGGGGAGGGTATGACCTTGGCCTTCTGTGTGAGAGCTGACTGAGAAAGAGAGCAAGCCTGGGCTGCTGAGCAGGTGTGGCCCACCAGGGCTGCCAGGGAATGTGCTGGCCCACAAGCACATGCAATGTGCACATTGTGAGCAGACACTGACATGAGGACATGTTCGTAGATGGAGGGGACAGGCGAGGGGCAGATGAGCCTCCTGTCCCTCCCCAGATTGCTTTCCCATCTTCTCCCTGGAGTGCCAGGTATCACCTTCCTGAAGTGAGGACAATTTGGGAGGTGCCAGGGCCTCATTAGCAGGTCCCCTCAGTGCTAAGTGTGAGGCCCCTGCCACCTTTGCCACCTCTGCCACCCCTGCCACCTCTGAGCTATTAGCAGCTAATTGTTGCTATACCAGCTCCCATAGCTGGTGGCTGATGAGCGGCGGCCTCGAGCTGAGGCCTCCCTCCTGAGATGCCTGTGATGGAAGGGGCAGTCAATGGCCACCGTGCTAGCATGGGACCCTGGCAGGTACAAGTCCAGCCCCATGAACAACTCCAGCACCAACTGCTCCACCTCAGGCTCAGGGTGGGCCATTCACAGATCCTACGAGGCCAAATGTCAGAAGCCGGGCGGTGACCCACACCCGAGCTCCTTTCTCCCCAGCTTTCACCACATGGTTCTTTCTGCCTTTCTCACAGGCACTGACATAGACCCCTCAGATCAGGAGCACACTCATGCCGTCTGTTCCTAGGTCTTGGCACTCAAGGTTGCCCAGCTGAACACCCCTCAGCCTGCAATCCCAGAATGCAGGGCTGCAAAGGCTAGAGCCAGGAGTAGTCTGTGTCCATCACTCTGGTGTCCAACAGCACACAGGGCCTGTCTGCTTCCCCATCCTGTCCCCAGTGGTTCCTGCCCTATCTACTTTCACCAGGATCCCTTCCCCTCTAAGTGCATTACTAGGAGAGTTCTGACTCACTGGGGAGTGAAGTCAGGCATGTGTGGCCCAGTGGCTGGTCTCAAGGTGGGCAGGGACCATCTGTGATTTTCCCCTTGATTGCTTCATCCCCTCACTCACAAACTCATCATCACATATCTGTAGAAGGCTTCTGTGTACCAGGACTGCTCTGACTTCCAGGCAGAGCAATAAGCAACGCCAGCCTTCAAAGGGTTCCAAGCTTCCCAGGATTCCCGATGTGACCCCCAGACTGAAGAATTCTGGAGTAACACTAAGCAGTATGATATTTCAGATGCTGCTGGTCAATAAGGGCAGAAGGGGGCCATGCCTGCCCACCTTCCAAAGACACGATGGGGCCACCCGTGCCTGCCCACCTTCTGAAGACAGGATGGGGCCACCCACTGGCCTCCCATAATCTCACTGCCTGGGATGGGGGCGGGAACTGGCCACTGCAATGGATGAGGGCGGGGAGGACACAAGGAAGGGTGTGTTTATTCAAAAGGAGGTGGGGGTAACACTCCCGGATTCATTCCTCTTTGTTCCGGAAACCTCTGAGGCCTTTCTCTCTATCTGGGTGAACATGCATCCATGCACCCCTGACCCCACCACAGCCAACTTTGATGGAAACTCTACCAGCTTTGCAGAATGGAAGGGAGAGCGTTCTCTCTATAACAAAACAGGACTCCCAGACCCATGCATCCTCCAGTGTGCACCAAACCAGGGCCCGGCTGTGTGGATGGACAGAAGAGTGAAAAGGGAGGAGGAGAGAGCTAGACGAGCCTCGGGGAGCTGTGGACTGAAGTTCCCAGGATGAACTTCCTACGCCTTCACTAATCAACCTGGGGGCCCGGCTGGCCTGTTGGGAACTCGGCTTTTCTTCTGTGGCCAGCAGGCAGGGGGACCAAGCACAGGGAGGAGGAGAGGCTGACTGAGCTATGGAGTGGATGAGCAGTCCTGGGAAGACCATGAACCACGACAGCTCACACCGAGTAACGCTCGCTTCCGAACACGGAGGGGAGGCCACTGGATGCTTCTGGTTCCTGCAGCTGCAGGAGGCAGGAAGTCTTGGTCCAGAGTGAACAAGCAGCGTTTGTGCTCAAAGTCACACAGCTGCTAGGTGGCAGGGCAGACGACCGAGTCCAGGCTGTCTGACCTGGCTCATCCTCTGGACATAACAGCGGTGCTTCCGGAAGCATGTTCCGGACGACCCTACCGAGGGGTGATGTTCTGTGTTGGGAGGAGGTAGCTGGGAGCACGGTCTACAGCACAAGCCTTCCCTGAGAAGCCCCACTCCACACAATAAAGGCTCTGAGAAGTCCTGCGATCCTAGTCAGCTGGTCAAGGAGCAACCTAGATCAAGCTCACAGCAACAGCCCCCCAAAAGCTACCAGACAGAAGAGAAGCCTAAGCCTAGGACTAGGCAGGCTCAGTGTTCTGCCAACTGATGTTAATGAATACTTCTAGAAATGAAGGTCCCGTCCCTAATATCTGCATTGCAAAGTTAACAGAATTCTCAAGGCCCTTAGAAGCTGGGCCGCAAAATCTACCAGCAACTGCATTTCCTCATCTGCCTGAAGCAACGAACCCAACAATGATACAAAATTAAGGCAAGAGAAATGGGTGCCATTGCTGCCTCTGACACCAGAGAAAATCAACACATTACCCGAGCAGCTTCCCCCACTCATATGAACTGTGGAGAAAACAGCCCATGTAACCAGAAAGCCCATCTGCTCAGTATCAACCCATGATTCTGCCAGTGGTCGCTGGGCCTGCCAGGCAGATGGCTAGTTCCCAGGCCAAAACTCAGTGTGGATCTTTAAATCAGGAGGCTCTGGAGATGCAGGGCAGAGCAGACAGGCAGGCGACAGAGTCCGGAGGAGGAAGGGTCCTTCAGCGCTCCTGTCTGCTGCTTAGAGTCTGCTTTTGGATTCACACAGAGAAAACTCTCAGACAAAGGCTTAGGCAAGAAACCACCTACATTTTTGCAAACACTAACGCTTTTAGATGTTCTCCCAAAAATTGTTTTAGAGAAAGGAGGGAGAGAAAAAGAGCATTTCAGGAGACCTTAGCGTTCCAGGATAAATTTAAACAAAAAGTCAAATGCAAAGTCTGCATGCCACCCTGGACTTTGTAAAACCAAAGCGCTAGGTAAGTTTCTTCCATATTCAGTGATGGATTAAATACAACCAAAGGTTAATTTTAAAAACAGGTATCCTGGGGCAGGGGAGTTAGCTCTGTCAGTAAGGTGCTTGTCATGCATTCTATCTCCAGAACCCACAGGAAGAACCCACCCCAGAGTGGGCTTACTGGCTAATAGGCCAAGCCTAACCAGTGAGCTGCAGTTCCTAGCAAGATCCAGTCTCAAAAAACAAGGTACACAGCTCCTGAGAAGTGACATCCAGCATGCATGTGCACACATACCCATACACACACAAGCGTGTGCGCATGAGAGAGAGATACACACACACACACACACACACACACACACACACACACACAGAGGTATCCTGGTTTAAGTGCTGAGGTCACTGATGGGGGGAGATGTCTGTAGGTAAGGTCAGGTGACAGGTGTCAGGGACTCTGCAGGCCACCCAGCCTGGCTGTTGGAGCAGAAATGCAGGCAAAGCTGATATGCACATCAATGGGCATGACTGTGTTTTAATAAAACTTTATTGAGAACAACCGAAGGTACATGGATTTGGTCCACAGAATAAGAAGCATTGCTCTGTGTGGGCAGGTTAGAGATGTCTGCAGGGAAGACTCTCTAGGCTCTCTGAGAAGAAAAAGGCAGGGGAGGACTCACTGGAGGCCCAGGTTCCTCCTCTTTCCTCTGCCTCCATGCCCCTGGCCCACGCCTGTTTCTCTCTTCCATATAGACCTGGGCTTCCAGCCTCTGACTCTAGACCCCAAGCAGACAGGGCTGCTCATCCCTTCCCTGTTTAATTACACAGTGCCTCCTCTTTGGATGAAATATGAGACCCCAAATGTGACCCTCAGTTCTGGCCACTGCTTTCTTTGGCTTAGTCAGCATGATGCCCCTAATTCCCGGTACATCTGGCCTGTTTCCAACCCTCATTCATTAGCCACTACTGTACCCCTCCCATGGAGTTCCCTCTGGAGTCACACTCATCCCTAATGAACTCCCACTCATCTCCTGACCACCGGTCAGGCTTCCTCTTACTGTAGTTTTCATATATATATATATATATATATATATATATCTATATATTGCTTTATTTATATATTCTTATTGCTTTATATATATATATTTTTTTTTTTTTTTTTTTTTTTTTTTTTTTTTTTTTTTTTTTTTTTTTTTTTTTTTTTTTTGTTGTTGTTGTTATGTTGTTATTGTTGTTTTGTATGTACCACTCGAGGTATTCCCATTTCCCTTCCACCCACCCCAACCCCCCCAGAGCTCATGCATCCCGCCATACATGTTTCGCAACTCTTCACCGTTTTATATTTTTGCACGTGTTTTAGGTGAATCTATCATGTCTTCTCCTGTTTGCCCCATTTTCTCTATTCTTCTATCCCATTATATATATATGATTGAATACGATCTTTCTCGTATAGGTAATCACGAGTTCTGAAAGTAAGTGGTGGGTCAATTCTAGAGCCTGTTATGAGATTTACATTATAACACAACCTATGTTGCTTTCAGATAACAGAAATATAACAATAATGTTGTTCAGCTTGCCTTTCAACTGGGGACTTGGTGTTAGTACCCGCAAATGAGGGAAAACATTCACCATTTGTTTTTCTGGGACTGTGTTACTTCACTTAGCATAATGGTTTCGAGCTCCATCCATTTACCTGCAAAGTTCATGATGTCATCTTTCTTTACCTCTGAATAGTACTCTATTGTGTAGATATGCCACATTTTTGTCATCCACTCATTTGTTGAGGGGCATTTGGGTTGGTTCCAGCTCCTTGCTATTGTGAAGAGAGCTGAAATAAACATGGCTGTGCATGTATCTCTGCAGTGGGGTGAGTCTGGAGGGTACATGCCTAGGAGTGGTATGGCTGGGTTGGGTGGCAAGTTCATTCCAAGTCTTCAAGGGTTCTCCACACTGCTTTCTATAGTGGCTGCATGAGTTTACTCTTCCCACCAGCAGTGGATGGTGTTTCCCTTTCCCCACACCCCACACTACATCACTTGGTATCATTTGTTTTCTTGATTCCTAGCAGTCTTATTGGAGTAAGATGATTTTTTTTTTTTTTTTATTTATTTCCTTAATTTATTAGTGATTTTAAACACTTCTTAAGTGTGTTTCTCAGCCATCTCTATTCCTCACTTGTGAAGTCTCTGTTCAGCTCTTTGCTCCATCTATTGAGTGGGTCATTGTTTTCTTTCTTTTTTTTTGAGTAGTTTATATATTCTGGAAATCAATGCTTGTCAGATGTTTCTTCGGTAAGTTTCCTCCCCAACTCTGTGGGATTTCTCTTCACTTCCTTGATTGTTCTTTTGATGTACAGAAGCTTTTGAGTTTAATGATGCCCATTGTTAATTGTCAACCTTAATTCTTGTGCAGCTGCTGTCTGATTTAGGAAGTCTTTTCCTATGCTATGTCTTGTAGTTGCTGTCAACTTTTCTTCTTACCCCTTCAGAGTTTGGGGTTCACTTGAGGTCTTTGATCCATCTGGAGAGACTTTTGTACAGGGTAGAGGTAGGGGTTTAATTTCTTTCTTTAAAGGGGTGATCCTTTTTGCCATAACCACTTGCTGAAGATGCTGTCTTTTCTCCATGTGTCTTCTTGGCCCCTTGTCCAAATCTGAGATGGGTGAAATTGTATGTGCTCAGATTGGATCTTCGGTTTTGTTCCATTGGTCAATACAGGTCTCTTTTCGTGCCAGTACCAGGCTGTTTTTATGACTATAGCCCTGTAGTATAGTTTTGAAGTCTGGTATAGAGTCCCCCTGTTAGCTCTTTTCACTCGGATTGTTTTTGGTTATTATTCAGGTTCTTTTGTTTCTCCAAATGAATTTAAGGACTTTTTTTCCAAGCCTGTGAGAAACTCTTGGGATTTTGATTGGGATTGCATTAAATCTATACAAGAGTTTCAGTAGAATGGACATTTTTACAATGTTAATTTCCCAATTATGAGCATGGAGTTTTTTCACTTTTCTGATGTCTTTCTTCAATTTCCTTCTTCAAGCCTTTAAAATTTTTTTTGTAGATCTTTGTGTCTTTGGTTAGGTTTGTTCCTAGGTATTTTTTGTTTTGGGGATTTTGAGTGGGAAGGTCTCTTTGATTCTGCACGCACACCAATCCTCCTCTCTGCTTTCTGCTCTTGTTCCTTTGGTTGTAAAGAATCGGTACATTGAGGTTTTTTACGGTTCCATCCCCTATTTTTTTTTATTCCATATTCGCGCTCCCTTTCCCTGCCCTTCACCCCATGTCTGCACACGCACACGCTGGTAGACACAGTTTCTAGGAGTTTTCTGGTGGAGTTTTTAGCATCCCTTAAGTAAACAATCATATCATCAGCAAATAGGGATAGCTTGACTTCCTCTTTTCCAATTAGTACTCCTTTAATTTCCTTTTCTTGGCTTATTGCTCTAGCAAGTGTTTCAAGCACTATATTGAAGAGGAGTGGTGACAGGGGGCAGTCTTGCTGAGTTCCTACCTTTAAAGGGAATGTTTCTGTCGCTTCCCCATTTAGGATGATATTGGCTGTGGGTTTCCTGTATATGGCTTTGATTACATTGAGGAATGATCCCTCCAATCTAATTCCTTCTAGGACTTTAAGCATGAAGGGATGCTGGATTTTGTCAAAGGGTTTTTCAGCAAAATTTTTCATAATCTTTACTTGAACATTCTAGTTGCTCTGTGTTATCCTGTAGGTCTGATATTATTTTTTCTGCTTCTTCCATTTTGCTTCTGAGTTTTTTTCCCATCCTTCCCTGTTGATTGGATGAATGCTCAATTTCCTTTTTCATTTCATCTTGTGATTTCTTTAGTATTTCCACTTCCTTCTGGAGCCTGTCATTCTCATCTTGTAGCTCCTTGGTTCTTTGGTCAGTTTCTTTTTTTCATTTCAGCCTGGGATTTTCAGTGCTTCCACTTCCTTCTGGAGTTTGTTATTTTCTCCCTTTGGTTCTTTCCAATGTTTGTCATTATCTCCCTCTAGGTCCTTGTTGAGTTTTTCATTCTCTCCCCTTAGTTCTCTGATTTCTTTGAATATGTCGACAATTGTTCTTCTATGGTCTGTGTCTTTCTTGGTTTCCTTACAGGGAGATCTTGTTGTAGGAATCTTCTGTAGGGTTGGTAGAGTTTGGTGTGGATTTATTATGAGCTGTGATAAAACCACCATGATCAAGAGAACTCATACATGGAGGAGTTTATTTGAGCTCATGACTGACGGTTGCAGGGATCTAGAGTCCGTTGTGGTGGAAGGCTTGGTGGCAGGAGCTGGAGCAAAAAGCTGAGGTTCACATCTTCCAAAGAGCACAGGAAGCAGAGGGAGCAACTGGAGCCTGCAAGGCTTGTTGAACTCACTCAGCACCCCCCCAGTGACGTACTTCCTCCAGCATGGCCACACCTTGTAAGATCTCCCAAAACAGCACCATCAACTGTGGACAAAATGTCTAAATACTTGAAGCCTATGGGGGGACATTCTCATTCAAACCACCACAGGAAGTGAGTTTTTAGAGCAGGTCACACAGTGTCCCAGTGACACAACAAGGGCTTGAACCCAGCTATAGCTGAGTTTAATATTTAGACCTCCCACCACATGACCCCTCTTCCACAGGGTGTAATCTCTCCAAGAGGAGAACTGCTCCCCTGTCAACTTTGAAAGACTCAAGGAAGCTGACTGCAGACCTGATTCAAAAGAGGGGCTGTGCGAGAGGCAGTGCAACTGAGGCAGACACAGCCCATGTGTCAATGGACAAAGGAACAGAGTGAACGCAGTGGACCGTCCTCAGCCATCAAAGCGAAGGAGGCACAAATCTGTAACAGTCTGCTTAGAAAGAAGGCTGCGGACCTTGGGATCCTGTTATAAGAACTTCCCTAGGAGACAGGACAGGGTTAGTG
Source organism: Rhizomys pruinosus (assembly GCA_009823505.1). NCBI lineage: Eukaryota > Metazoa > Chordata > Mammalia > Rodentia > Spalacidae > Rhizomys > Rhizomys pruinosus. The sequence goes on along the minus strand of VZQC01004671.1, from coordinate 1,688,013 downwards.
GCTGTCTGGGGCCACCAGCAGCAGAGGAAGGAGTCCATAACACATGTGAAGGAACACATGTGCTCTGATAAGGGCAGAGATATTGCTGTGTGCCAAGACAACTTTGCTCACTGCCTCTGAAGAGTACCTTTATTTATTTTACTAATAATTTCATTACAGGGCTAGATATGGCTCAGTGGTTAAGAATACTGGCTGCTCTGTCAGACGACCTGAGTTCAGTTCCACATGGCAACTAACAATCATCTGTAACTCCAGTTCTAGGGAATCTGATGCCCTCTTCTGGTCTCTATGGGCATTGCACATGCACTTACAGACAGGGAAACACTCGTACACATAAAAATAAAAATAAATTTGGTCTCCCTGAATCAAGCAAGACTCCGCCATCAGCAGCAGCTACACCTCACCTGCCTGGAAATACTGTGCAGCAGTGGCAGCCATATGTCTGTATATCCCAAATATAATTGGCTAGTAGCTCTCTCCTTGGAGGAATAATTCATGGCTGAGGCCACAAGCTTATGTCCTCTAGAGGTTAGGAGATGTTATAAGCCACAGCAAGACCCTGTCATCTTTTTACAGAAAAACTATAGTTCATGGATTAGCATACCATCCAAACATCTGTGTCTATACCAACGTAACCTACCATAATAATTAGTACTGTTTAATGCCTGTATATCTAATTGCTTGTGCTTCGTTAGTAGGATTGAAAGGTTATTCCTGGATGAACTGTCAACCCATGAAAGGAAACAGTCTGAACTGATCAGAGTCCAAAACGACATCTCCAGAGAAAGACTGTTTTGCTTCTCGCCCACTTGTGCCCCTTTTCTAAGCCTAGGGAACAATCTGTGGAAAAGGGGGGATGGTAGAATGTAAGGGCTGCGATTGGGGTGAATGGTAAAACTACAGCAATATAGACTGGACACTTATTTGATCAACATGATTGTACATACAAGCCCCTCCAGCTAGATGGTGGGAGCCTTGGGCTGTGTGGGTTTGGGCATAGCTGCTTGCAAATTGGTTTTACATGAATGATGCTTGTATTCACTACTATTACTTATTGTTAAAAAATCAAATAAATTTTTTAAAAAAAGAGTATAAAATATACAAATATGGACACAGGAAAGGAAACCAAGTTAGGTTGGCAAAACATAAAAAAAATAAAAATAAATTTAAAAACATGATGTGGGAGTATGCAGTGGTTAGATCAGGGACTTGCCAGGACCACCGGAAGCACAGGTAGGAGCTGGGTGCTTCAGCCAGGCAGATTTTAGGATAGCTCTATTCATGGGTTATTGGATAATTGATTGGTTGGTTTGTTGGATAGCTAAATCATGGTCTTGCAAGGCTGACAGGGTGGAGTTGCCCTGCTCCCTGGGATTAAAGGTGGGACTGTTAAATCCTTGTCTGGTGTGGCTGTCGGGGCAGAGTCGCCCTTGTAGCTGGTATTAAAAGTGGGCCTGTTGCCATTGTGAGACCTGAGTGCACAGTGGTTAGATCAGGGACTTGCCAGGACCACCTGAAGCAGAGTACTGGGGTGCAGGCTAAGTCAGGCATATCCCCACCCTGCCCCACCCCACCAACTGGAATTGCTGAGAGAGTATCCAAGTGGATTTTTTTTGAGAACCTTCAGAACAGAAAGGGAAGAACGAATTAGATTTCCAATATATAAACAAAATTGAAAGCATGAAACCTAGACAAGTCAACACTCCATAAACAAGGAGAAAAAGGAGGCAAGCAAAGCAAGCCTTCAACACAGTGAAAAGGCATTTGTGATTTGCATCGGAATACAGGCCAAAGAAGGGAAACCCACATGCCAGGGACACAATAAAGGAACAACATGGGAAAGTTGCACAATAATTCCACACCAAGCTCTACCAACCCTGTAGGAGATTGCTGCAGTGGTATCACTCTGGGGGTGACCCAAGAAACAGATCTTAGAGGAAGAATTGCAGACCTATTCAGAGAAATTAAAGAATATAAAGAAGTCAGAGAACTAAGGATAGATAATGAAAAACTCAAGAAGGACCTAGAGGGAGACAATGACAAACTATGGAAAGAGAGAATGACAAACTCAAGAAAGAGCAAGAGGGAGAAAATGACAAACACCAGAAGGAAGTGGAAACACTGAAAAAGGAAGCCAACCAGTGAAGTAAGGAGCACCAAGATGAGATTGAGAAGCTCCAAAAGAAGTGGAAATACTCAAGAAATCACAGGATGAAATGAAAAAGGAAATAGAACACTCATCCAATCAAGAGGAAAGGAATGGAAAAAGCCTCAGAAATAGAATGGAGGAAGCAGAACAAAGAATATCAGACCTGGAAGATAACACAAAGCAACTAAAAAGCTCAAATAAAGATTATGAAAAATTTAAAAATACACAAAAGTGGAACAACCAGGAAATATGGAACTCTATGAAAAGATCAAACCTCCACGTCATAGGAATAAAGAAAGGAGAAGAATCCTAAGAGAATAGTATTGATCAGATCTTCAACAGAATAATAGATGGAAATTTCCCCAAACTAAAAAAAGACAAACCCATACAAATACAAGAAGCACATAGAACTCCAAACAGACAAGATCAGAAAAGAAACTCCCCACACCATATCATAATTAAAATGCTAGATGCCCAAAACAAAGACAAAATTCTGAAAGCCACAAGAGGAAAACAACAAGTCACATATAAGGGGAAACTCATCAGAATTACAACTGACTTCTCGGTGCAAACCATGAAAGCAAGAAGAACATGGAACAAAGCATTGTCAGTGTTAAAGGACTATGGATGCCAACCCAGGTTACTATACACAGCAAAAATGTCGATTATAGTTGAATGAAAGAGAAAAATCTTCCATGACATAACAAGATGATAGAATATATGTCTGGAAAAACAACCCTTCAGAAAAATACTTGAAGCAATTAAAAGGACAGAAGAGAGGAGCAACTATCCCCAAGCACCTAGAAAGAGAAATAAAAACATAATTACAGAAGTAGAAACTGAGACTAAAAATGCAAATGGATAATAAGGTGAAAGGAAGCAACACACATCTTTCAATTATAACCTTAAATATTAATGGACTAAACTCCCCAATCAAAAGACATAGACTGGGAGATTGGATTAGGAAATGAAACCCATCTATATGATGTCTACAAGAAACCCATCTCAATCTCAAGAATAGGCACCAACTTAAGGTGAAGGGATGGAAAAAAATATTCCGAGCAAATAGTATCAAAAAGAAAGCAGGTCTTGCTATTCTAATATCAGACAAAATAGACTTCAAAGTAAAAGAAATCAGAAGAGACAAAGAGGGCCATTACATCTTTATCAAAGGAACAATTGACCATGAAAACTTCACAATCATGAAAATATATGCACCAAACTCTGGTGCACCAAACTTTATAAAGACAATTCTTTGGGACCTCAAGGCACAGATTAACCCCAGCACACTAATAGTAGGAGACTTCAATACCCCACTAAGTCCTTTGGACAGATCAACAGGACAAAGGATAAACAGAGAGACATCTGAACTGAATGGTATGATACACCAAATGGACCTCACAGACATCTACCGAATATTCCACCCAAACACCAGAGAATACACTTTCTTCTCAGCACTCCAAGGAACATTCTCCAAAATAGACCACATACTGGGACACAGAAAAAAAAAACTCAACAAAGACAAAAAGATTGAAATAATTTCATGCATTCTATCAGACCACAGTGCAATAAAGCTTAATATCAACACCAGGATAAGCCCTGCTATCTACAAGAACACATGGAGACTAAACAACACTCTCCTGAATAATGAATGGATCAAGGAAGAAATAAAGAAATAAAAGCATTCCTGGAACTGAGTGACAATGATAATGCAACACAACAAAACCTATTGGATACTTTAAAAGCAGTCCTAACAGGGAAGTTTATAGCCCTGAGTGCCTACATCAAAAAAATCAGAAAGAGCACAAGTGAATGATCTAACACTGCAGCTAAAAACACTTGAGAGACAACAGATGAACCCTAAACCCAAAAGACAGGAGAAATAAAATCAGAGCAGAAATCAATGAAATAGAAACAAAGAAAACCATACAAAAAAAAATCAATGAATCCCAAAGTTGGGTTTTTGAGAGAATAAACAAGATAGACCTCTAGCTCAGTTAATCAAAAGAAAGAAGGAACAAATCCAAATCAATAGAATCCATGATGAAAGGGGAAATATCACAACAGACAATGAAAAGATCCAGACAATCATACAGGAATACATCAAAAACCTATACTCTAATAAGTTTGAAAACCTAGAAGAAATGGATGAATATCTGAAATCCTGGGAATCACAAAGGCTCAACCAAGAAGAGATCGACAGCTTAAACAGACCCATAATATATGAAGAAATTGAAGATGTAATAAGAAACCTCCCAACTAAAAAAAGCCCAGGCCCAGATGGTTTCATGGCAGAATTCTATAAAACATTTCAAAAAGACTTACAACCATTATTACTCAAATTGTTTAGAAGGATACAAACAGAGGGAATTCTCCAAAATTCCTTCTATGAAGCCAGCATCACTCTAATACCAAATACAGGCAAAATGCAACCAAAAAGGGAAATATAGACCCATCTCATTAATGAATTACAGATGCAAAAATTCTCAACAAAATACTTGCAAAATGTATTCAGACCCACATCAAGAAGATCTCCATCATGACCAAGTTGGATCATACCAGAAATGCAGGGGATGATTAACATATGAAAATCAATAAATATCCAAACATATAAATGGACTGAAGACAAAAACACACATCATCTCAAATGACGTACAAAAAACCTTTGACAAAATCCAGCATCCCTTCATGCTTAAAGCCCTACGAGGAATTGGATTGGAGGGATCATTCCTCAATATATCAAAGTCATATACAAAAAAAAACCCACAGCCAATATCATCCTAAATTGGGAAACATCAGAAGCATTCCCTTTCAAGGTAGGAACTCAGCAAGGCTGCCCCTTGTCACCACTTCTTTTCTTTTTTTTTTTTTTTAATGTGTATGAGTGTACTATCTGCATGTATGGTGCACCCATGTCCTGCAATGCTGTGGAGGTCAGAAGATTCCCCTGGAACTGGCGTTAAAGATGGTTCTTAGCCACCATGTGGTGCTGGGAATCAAACCTGGGTCCTCTGCAAGAGCAGTTCTTGCTCTTAAGTGCTGAGCCATCTCTCCAGCCCCACCACTCCTCTTCAATATAAATCATCTGAAACATTGCTGGCGACGCAAAAAAAAGGAAATTAAAGGAGTACTAATTGGAAAAGAGGAAGTCAAGCTATCCCTTTTTGCTGATGATATGATTGTTTACTTAAGGGATACTATAAAAACTCCACCAGAAAACTCCTAGAAATGATTAAGAGCTTCAGTAAAAGTAGGCAGGATACAAATAACCTAGAAAAATCAGAAGCCTTTCTTTACACCACACAACAAACAACTGAAGAGGAATATAAGAAGACCTTCCCACTCACAATAGCCTAAAAAAATAAAAATACCTAGGAACAAAACCAAAAAGATAACCAAAGATCTCACAACAAAAATTTAAAGCCTTGAAGAAGGAAAATGAAGAAGACTCAGAAGATGGAAAAACCTCCCATGCTCATGGATTGGAAAAATTAATATGGTGAAAATGTCCATTCTACCCAAACTTTTGTACGATTAATGCAATTCCCAATTTAAATCCCCAAGAGTTTCTTCACATTTCTTGGGGAAAAAAAAAGTTCCTTTTTTTTACTTACCCCTTTTTACTTCATTTATTTATTTATTATATTTTTTTTTTTTTTTTTTTCCCACACACTCTCCACACACACAATTTTTCCTTTTTTTTTTATATATTTTTTATTTTTTACTTTTCTTTTTTTTTTTCTTTTTTTTTTTTTTTCCTTATTTTTTTATTTTTTTTTTATTTTTATTTTTTCTATTTCCCTCCCTTTTTTTTTTTAATTCCCTTACATTTTTTTTTTTTTTTTTTTTTTTTCATTTGGAAAAACAAAAGACCCTGACTAGCCAAAGCAACCTGAGCAAAGAGCAATCGGGGGCTTGTGGGGGGGGTCTATGCCTTCAAAGTATACTACAGGGGTATAGTCAAAAAAACAGCTTGGTACTAGCACGAAAACAGACCTGTTGACCAATGGAACAAAACTGAAGATCCAAACCTGAGCTTACAATTTCAGCCATCTCATATTTGACAAAGGGGCCAAGAAGACACAATGGAGGAAAGACAGCATCTTCAGCAAGTGGTGTTGGCAAAACTGGATCACCACTTGTAGAAGAATGAAATTAAACCCCTACCTCTAGCTCTGTACAAAAGTCAACTCCAGATGGATCAAAGACCTCAACGGGAAACCCAAAGCTCTGAAGGCGATAAAGAAAAAGTTGGCAGCAGCCTACAAGACACAGGTGTAGGAAAAGACTTCCTTTTTTGCCTTTTTGAAACAGGGTCTCCCTGTAGCCCCAACTGGCCTGGAACTCACTCTGTAGACCAGGCTGGCCTTGAACTCACAGAGATCCACCTGCCTCTGCCTCCCAAGTGCTAGCATTAAAGGCATGTGCCACCACTCCCCGCAGGAAAAGACTTCCTAAATCAGTCAGTAGCTGTGCAAGAAATAAGATCAACAATTGACAAATGGGACCTCATTAAACTCAAAAACCTCAAACTCAAAATTGGAGCCTCTGGTGTACATCAAAAGAAACAATCAAGGAAGTGAAGAGAAAACCCACAGAGTGGGAGGAAACCTTCACCACAGACACATCTGACAAAGCATTGATTTCCAGAGTATATAAACTACTCAGAAAAAAAAAAAGAAGAAAGAAAACAAGTGAATCACTCAAAAGATTGAGCAAAGAGCTGAACAGAGACTTCACAAGTGAGGAATTAGAGATGGCTGAGAAACATCTAAAAAGTGTTCATCACTAATAATTAGGGAAATGCAAATTAAAACCACTTTAAGATATCATCTCACTCCAATAAGATTGGCTAGGATCAAGAAAACAAATGATACCAAGTGCTGGAGAGGTTGTGGGGAAAGGGGAACACTCATCCATTGCTAGTGGGAATGTAAACTTGTACAGCCACTATGGAAACCAGTGTGGACAACCCTTGGAAGACTCAAAATGAGCTTACCACTTGACCCAGTCATACCACTCCTGGGTATATACCCACAAGACTCATCTTACCGCAGAGATACACGCACAGCTATATTTATTGCAGTTCTGCTCACAATAGGAAAACGCTGGAACCAACCCAAGTGTCCCTCAACTGACGAGTGAAATATGTGGTACATCTACACAATGGAGTTCTAGGCAGCAGTAAAAAAAGACAACATAATGATCTTTGCAGGTAAATGGATAGAACTGGAAGATATTATGTTAAGTGAAGTAACACAGTCCAAGAAAAACAAATGATGGGGGCTGGAGAGATAGCCTAGCGGTTAAGAGCACCTACTGCTCTTGCAGAGGACCCGGATTTGATCCTCAGCACCCACATGGTAGCTGAGAACCGTCTTTAACTCCAATTCCAGAACTCCAGTTCCAGGGGAATCTGACACCCTCTTCTGACCTCTGCTGCATTGCACATCATGGGTGCACAAACCTACATGCAGACAGTACATTCATACTTGGGAGGCAGAGGCAGGCGGATCTTTGTGAGTTCAAGGCCAGCCTGGTCTACAGAGTGAGTTCCAGGACAGCTGGGGCTACAGGGAGACCCTGTCTCGAAAAGACAAAAAAAAAAAATAAATAAATAAATAAATAAATTAATTAATTAATTAAAAAAAAAGAAAAACGATGAATTGTATCCCTCATCTGTGGATGCTAGCACCCATAACCCAGTTGTAAATATTTCTTGTTGGGAGTGATTCATATTGGAAAGAACAACACCACCATCAGCAACAGAAAAGACTGCATCAAAGAACTGACTGAAAGGGTGAATCTAGTGGGATGGGGTGATTGGGAGGGGGACACAGTTCTATATTCAATTTGTAACATAATCTTGTACAAAATATATTTGTAATATATATAAAATATATATATAAAACAATAAATTAAAAAAACACGTGATGTGAGTTTTCTCCAGCACCCACACAAGAAAGCTGGGGATGGCTGAGGATGGCTGAGTATGCCTGTAATCCCAGCACTGAGGGTCACAGTAGGTCACATCGAGCTCACTGGCTGGGGTCAGTTTCTGGATCAATGCAAGACGCCCCCCTCTCAAGGCCATGAGCTAGAGAGCTATAAAAGAAAGGATGCCTGACGTCCTGCTCTGGTCCTGGAATGTTCATACCATAAGAATATGTACTGTCTTTCCTTCCTCCCTTCCTCCCTCCCTCCCTTCCTTCCTTCCCTCCTTCCCTCCCCTTTCTCTCTCTTTTCTCTCTCTCTCTTTTGAGACAGAAAGAAAAGAACATGTACCTACACACCTGTGTACATGCAACACCCCTTCCCATGTGCATTTGCCACACACATACATGCATGTTCATGCATGCAATGAGAGAGAGAGAGAGAGAGAGAGAGAGAGAGATCAAAAGACACCTTGAAATGAAAGGACAAGACCCAGCAAAGGAAATGATGCTTGTAACGTATTTAGCTGGCGCAGTACAACCTCCACAGCCTAGAATGAGCTAGGGTAGGATGTCAGGGGGCCAGCATGTGCTCAGCATGTGCTCAGCGCATGCTCAGCGTGTGCTCAGCATACTCAGCCTATCATTCTTAGGAGCTTGTGCTTGGTATCCAAAAGACTATCAAAATTGCTGACAAATGAATAAAGTCAAATAACCTAAAAGAAAGTACACAGCCCACTTGAGCAGTCTACAAAATGAGACACCTTAGTGGTCAAGGAGCATGGGGGAAAAGACGGTCAAAAATGTCCTCCTGGTCCTCTGCAAGAGCAGGGGGCCGAGAGCCGTCTGTAACTCCAATTCCAGGAGGACTCCAGTTCCAGGGAATCTGACACCCTCTTCTGACCTCCGTGGCATTGCACGACACGGGTGCACAAACCTACATGCAGACAGTAAGTTCATACACATAGAAAATAAATAAATAAAATTTAAAAAATATTCAAAAAGTGTCCTCCTGAAGGGGCTGGAGAGTTAGAGTGAGAGTTTAGTGTAGTGTAGGGCTGCTGGGGTTAGACATGAGGGCCCCTCAATAAATGCCTCCAGTAAGCATGAGGATCCGAGTTTGGGTCTCCAGCATCCACATAAAAGACACACACAAGCCTCCCTCTATAATCCCAGTGTTGGGGAGGCAGAGCAGGAGAGCCCCTGGGGTCACTGGCTGGCCAGCCTAGCCTAGCCTAGCCTAACAGGGAAACTCCAGGTTCTGTGAGAGACCTTGACTCAAAAAATAATATGGTAGGGCCGGGTGTGGTGGTGTATGCCGTTAATCCCAGCAGTCAGGAGGCAGAGGCAGTTAATTTCTGGGGGTTCAAGGCCAGCTTGGGTTACATAGTGGCTTCCAGGTCAGTTGGGGCTACAAAGGGAGACCTGTCTCAAAAAGAAAAACAACAAATATGGAGAATGATTGAAGAAGACATGTGACTTTGACATCTGATCTCCACATGAACATGCACACATGTGCTCCCCACCACACACATGCATATACCAAATGTTCCACCTGATTAATATTCAGGAAAATGTGCATGCAGTCCGCTATTTCTGGCACAGATGAATTGGAGCCTCTGGTGTACTTAACATGGTAAAAGTGATGGTGTTTTACCCCAACTAAAACCAAACCCAGTATGTCCTCATCCAGGGACCTGCATACCCTGTCCAGAAGTCAAGGTAGGACCAGAACGGCTGACTGAAGAGAACAGCGGGGCAGCAAGTTCAGGAAGGAGGAAGACAGGAATCTCAGTGGCTGCAAGAAATCATCAGGACTGCAAACGCTCAGGACAGGGTGCCTGGGCTGGAGTCTAATCAGGCGCCCACTGGTCAGCTGTTCTCTGCACATGTCAGATGCCCATCTTGATGCCCTCCTCGCCACTCAAATGCCTCCTTACAAGTCCTCCCTCTCCAGCTGCCTGTACATACACAAAGGGTCGTTGATCGTGGTTTGTGGCCCGGTACGCCAAGCCCACACGTGTTACTTTATGCATAGCATCCGCCAAACTGAGTCCCCGGGGGCCACTCAGGTCTCAGCCTTGGAAACCATTTCCTCTCTCTTCCATTAGGCAAATGTAATCAAGGCCACGAGTGCAGCCCTTTCTGCAGGTTGAAACGATCTGGGTGAGGACAGAGGAAAGGTCCCCACTCCTGAACCCACCCAGTCCTCTGTGGAGTGCTGGCTCACTGTTTCTGCCACTGGTCGACTGCTCAGCGTGATGACTGTCAGCGGCATCCCAAGTCAGCTCTGAGTGAGTTAGGGGGAGTTGGAGACACGTTGGGAGCTGCACACAGGCCTGGTGAGGAGAGGGCACAGTGGGCTTCCATGCAGAGGCTGGCAGCTCCCCAGAGGGGTGAGCAATGGTTCCCATGGAGCTTCCTGTGAATATTCACAGTAGCACCATTCCTAACAGCCAAAGGAAGAGACAGCACAGAGGTCCAGCCACGGATGCGCAGACAAATGCAAGACAGTAAAGCTACATGGTGAGACTGCCAGGCCACAAGACGGACCCAAGTGTCAACACGGTACAGGTGGTAACACGGATGAACCTTCAGTGAACTACTTCAGTCATAAAAGATCACACATTGGGCTGTGGAGATGCTCAGTGGGGGTCAGAGCACTTGCTCTCTTGTGTGAGCACAAGGCCTGAGTTCAAATCTCTACCATCCATTTAAAAAGATGGCCGTGGCTGTTACTTGCCTGACACTGTGGGGGATAGCGACAAGGAAGAATGTAGGGCCTTACTGGCTGTCACACATGTGTGCCCATCAGCACACCACACATACATACATACGTACATACATACACACGTACATACATACATATAATACATACATACACACAGACACACATATACACACACACTATACTGCATGATATATTTTTTACTATTTTATTAATTTTTTATGTATATGAGTGTACTGTCTGTATGTAGGTTGGTGCACCCGTGTCGTACAATGCCACGGAGGTCAGAAGAGGGCGTTGGATTCCCCTGGAACTGGAGTTAAAGACGGTTCTTAGCTGCCATGTGGGTGCTGGGAATCAAACCCAGGTCCTCTGCAAGAGCAGTCAGTGCTCTTAACCGCTGAGCCATCTCTCCAGCCCATTATTAATTTTTATGTGTAAGTGTATTATGTGCATGTATGCAATTGCATCTGTGTTGTGTGGTGCCTACAGAGGTGAGAAGGGGCTGGATTCCCTAGAACTGGAGTTACAGATGGTTGTTAGCCACCATGTGAGTGCTGGGACTTGAACCCAGGTCCTCTGCAAGAGCAGCCAGTGCTCTGACCTGCTGAGCCATCTCTCCAGCCTCATGCAGTCTTATTGTTATGAAAGGTTAGAATCAGTGAATCCAGAGATAGAAAATAGGTAAGAGCTCACAGCTGAGGAGGAAAGTGCAGTGTGGCTCACAAATGAACCAAGGACGAATGCCAGGTTTCCTTTGGGGTGATAACACAATTTTAAAATCACACTGTGAAGAAGGCTTCCGTAGACATTTCCTGTAGATACCATGGAACTGAAACAGTCTACGCAGGTGGCTGGTGGGGTGTGTGATTTCGGAAACTGAAACCCCAAGATGGTTGGGCTGCATGTACCTTCCTCTGCTCAATCACTGAGCTGGCAGAGTGCCACATGTCTCCCTCGGTCCTCTGGAAGGGATTCCCTAAACTGTGGGCACCCTGGACCTGTGCATTGTACACTGTCCCCAACCATGGCAAAGCAAGCATGAGCCTTTGCAAATGGCTCCAGACCTGTCTACCTCCCGAAGTGGCCTCCACCGTCACGGGCAGCGCCAATGGCAGCAAGCGCCACCCCTGCTCCGGCCACCTCGGCACCCAGGACCACACGGAGTGACTGTCAAAAGCTCAAATCCAGCCAAGTCTTCCCCCAGGGGTTCCTAGTACACAGAGCAAATACAGATCTCCCTGGATCTGCATCTGGGCCCCACTCCGCTGGAACCCAGCACCCGAGCTGTGATGCTGACTGCACTCACAGTCCCCACTGAGGTCACCTCAGGGCCTTCGCACCAGCTCTGCTCTCTGCTTTGAGGGCTTTCCTCAGTGCTGTTGTACTGCAGACTGTGTATTTCTGAACGTCCACTGAACAAGGGCATCAGCCCTCCTCACTGCTCTCTGTGCTGTGGCTTCCTTCGCTGTCCTGAGCTCCGTGTGCAGCCTCCCCACCTCCTTGCATGCATCCTTCCCCAGCCCTGGCTTCTGCAGCCTCCTGTTTCCTCCTGAAGAGCAGTGATGCGGCCTCATTCTCACCATTGTGTGGTCCAGTGCAGCAGGGGCTGGGAACATTTTTGCTGAATGCTAGCCCCTCCCCTGTTCAAATTCCTCTGCTCTGAGGAAAGCAAGCCCTCTGGCCCAGCATCCTCCTCTATTGGCCCTTGTCACCTCTCAGTCCTGTGGCTGTCACCTCTTGCAGCAATAAATGGCTCCTCTTACCCCCCCCCCCCCGGCCTCTTTCATTTGTTTTAAAGAATGAAACTTAGACACGCTTCCCTTAGAAACACCTCTCCCTCATTGGTCGGTCCAGTCCAGTCCCACCTTGGGTCATGACTTCAGCTACCTCTGAGATGATACTCGGTCCTGTGTACCCCAAACCCAAGTACAGCACCCCCACCGTATCCCTCAGGGAGAGGGGGCCACTAGCTAGCTGCATTTGTGAATCAATTTCTACACTACCCTAGAGACAACACAAAGCCAGTTCTAATGAAGTGTTGAGACGGGGGAGTGACTTTTCCCCTTAGAGCCTCCATTCCCTGTCATGGGTCATTGGGAACAAACCAGTTCCTGTTACAAGCAATGGTCATGAGAATGGATTAACGGATGCATGTGAATAGTGTGTCCTAGCATCGGGTCGGGTGCAGCAGTGTTTAATGAACCCTGGCTATGTCATCACCTTCAGCAGCAGTCTTCTGGGGACTGAGTGGAATACTGTCCCTAGCACTCAGGAGGAAAGCGGTGTTTGAGAACTGCGAAAGACACTATAGAGCTTGGATGGAATCACACCATTTTCCAGGGCATCACAAAAAGCCAACGTGTGTGTGTGTGTGTGTGTGTGTGTGTGTGTGTGTGTGTGCCCAGAAGACAACCCCAGACATTGTGCTTTAGGCCATCTTTTCCTTCCCTCCCTCCTTCCTTTCCTTCTGTTTCCTTTCCCTCCCTTCCTCCCTCCCCTCCTTCCTTTCCTTCCTTCCTCTCCTTCCTTCCTTCCTTCCTTCCTTCCTTCCCTCTGTCCCTCCCTCCTTCCTTCCCTCCCTCCTTCCTTCCCTCCCTCCGTCCCTCCCTGAGACAAGGCCTCTCACTGGCCTAGGCCCCATCAAGTATGGCAGGCGGCCACTGAGGCCCAGAGACCAGCCTGTTCCTACCTCCTCGCTGCTGAGATCTCAAGTGCATGCTACCACACTTGGCTGTTTACAGGGGTTCTGGGGCTTGAATGCAGGTTCTCATGATTTTATAGACTGAGCCAACTCCTCAACAACCCCATCCCCACCCCAAAGCAAACACTGTTCATCAAAACTTTGCAATTGAAATTTCCTTCCAAAAGTAAGGATCACAGGCAAAGCAAGACATCCTAAGGACTATGAGGCGCTCACTGTGGCAGGCCTGTGAAACCCTTTTCAAAGAGCTGAAGAGAAATACACAGCAGAGTGTGGAGAGGCCCATGTCCTCAGGCTGGAGACCAGCAGAGCCATGTGTGACACACACTCTTTATCACAGGTGACTTGGGCAAGGACGACGAGGCTGCAGGAAGGCGCACAGGCGTGGGGCTCCCCGTCCAGGCTAAGCAGCTGCTCTGCCTGTGGTGGAGATACCAGCAGAGAGAGACTACCGAGTACTCCGGGAGAGCCGGCCAGGAAGCAGAGGACACAACCAGGGGTGAGCACTGTCCACACAGGCACAGGAACTGGCCACACGTGACACTGATATGACTGACAGCCTGCTGGGTGCTGGACATGGTCCTTTGGGGCATTTGATGTGGGGCATGTGGGTCCCGAGGACACTCCCAAAGAAACAGAAGCCGAGTAACCACAGGTTAGCCTCCCTGAGAGTCACCGCTGTGGTCACCACACAGTCCCCTTCCAAGGACAGTGTGGCTACGAGTCCCCTTCTTCACTTAAAGTAAGTCCACCCAGATGACACGGTCACCTGTACTCACTGTGCCCACAGTGTGGCAAGAACAGGCACAGGCCTGTCTTCAGGCTCCACAAGCTCCTCTGGGGAACACAGGGACTGTGAGCCGCAGGCCTGGGGAGGGGCTGCGCTGCAGAGGGGAGGACCAGACCCTCAAGGGCAGGGAGAGACTCCCCAGCCCTGTGCGGCCTCCGTCAGTGCCTCCCAGGCCTCAAGTGTGACTATGACAGAGCTCTCGTTAACACTGCTCACACAGTGACAAGGCCAGAAAAGGAACCTTCCACAAATCGAACCGTGGACTAAGCAAGCCGGCTTATTTCTCTAAACCCTGTAATCCCCTCCAGCCCCGCTGGAGCAGGCTCAGCGGAGAGGACAGGTTTGTTCTCCAGGAGTTCAGCTAAGGGCAATCGCTGTACCCTGTGGGCTAAAATGCCACCATCCTTTCTAAACCCTGCAGAATCAGGCAAACTCAAATCCATCCTAAGAAGAATTCTAAAAGGTAGGAAACACCCTTCAAAAATAAAGCACAGGGAAGAGAAAGTGACAGCCCTGCATGTGGTTCATCACCCTGACAGCCCTAGGGGACACGTCTTATTACTAATTTATTCATCTGGTATTGGTGAGGGCTGCAAGCTAATTAATAAAAAAAAAAAAACAAAAACACAGCCACTGTTCACTTTGACACATTAAATTTTCATAAGACCTTGCGGGTTGGGTCTTTGGCTAGAAGAGGAAGTACTCCAGAGAGAATCCAGCAGCCCCTCAGCCATGCTGTCTCCTGACAGCCATGAGGCCGGGCGTCCTGGGCCAACCTAATCTGACTGAGAACAGCTGCTCTCACCATGCATGACAGAAACATGTGGATGTCCTTCCTAAGACACAGCCATGCAAAACACAAGGCTGTGACTTCCTCAAGGCTTGGCTTAACTTGCACAGGACTGAGTTGGCATTGACCTATAAAAGTGTATTCACGGGGCTGGAGAGATGGCCTAGCGGTTAAGAGCGCCGACCGCTCTTACAGAGGACCCGGGTTCGATCCCCAGCACCCACATGGTGGCTGAGAACCGTCTGAAACTCCAATTCCAGGAGAACTCCAGTTCCAGGGGAATCCGAGACCCTCTTCTGACCTCCGCGGCATTGCACGACACGGGTGCACAGACCTGCATGCAGACAGTACATTGATACACATACGGAAATAAAGAAAAAAAAAAAAAAAAAAAAAAAAAAAAAAAAAAAAAAAAAAAAAAAAAAAAAAAAAAAAAAAAAAAAAAAAAAAAAGTGTATTCACACAGATCAACTTGGTGCAAGTCAAAGCCAGGTCTCCTACAGAAAGATACACACAAGAGGGAGGGGTGGATGGGCACTGGTTTGGGGAAAGGCTTTTCCTTGTCATGAAGTGACACAACACTATACCACAATGTGAGAACAGTGTCCTGTCTTCAGTTGCAACCATGTCTCTTTAAATTCCCAGCACATGAAGCTTGTGGTGGTCCAGACAGGTGAGATCACTGACTCTGGAGCCAGAGAAACTGGAGTAACCTGATGAGGTCAGTGGCAAACAGGGCTTCAGCTTGTCCCTCTCCTGGGGATCAGATGAGAAGGTTGTTTGCTGGGCTGCAAAAAGGATCTGGGTTGGCGCCATCTGTGGCCACCAGCAATTGAAAGAGAAACAGGGCATCCTGGCCACCATGTCGTAGGGGGTACACAGCAGGCAGTGTAAGGCTCACACAGGCAGTGTGGGCAGGACATGGACAGTGTGGGGGACACAGAGACAGTGTCGTGGAGACAGAGTATGGAGGGTCACAAGCAGAGTGGGGGACACGGGCAGGGTGGGAGACATAAAGATAGTGTATTGGACACACAGGCAGAATCGGGGGACACAGACCATGTGTGGGGGGGTCACAGGCAGTACAGGTGAGACATAGGCAGTTTGAAGGACATACGGCCTTTGTGGCGGACAAACAATGTGTGGGGGACAAACATCCATAGTGGCACAGCAACTGAGGGCTCATTCCTAAGATGTGTGCAAGAACTGCACTTCTAGCCTCTATGCATGGGAGCCCTGCATGACCACCACGTATCAAATGGGAAGTCAGTTCCAGGTCATTGCCAAAGACATTGTAAGCATCCACGGCTGATCTGCAGGGCTTGAGCAGAACTGTATCGATTTAAGATTCCATCAGAGACTTGGGGGTCCTGAATTCCTGGTGCACTTTAATAGTCTGTACTCACACATTTATGCACACACATTCACAATAATAACAAAGTTTAGCAAAAGCTTAAATTAGGGCTGATGAGATCACTCATCACATAAAGTATTTTCTACACAAGCCTGGTAACCTAAGTTCAATCTCCAGAATCCATGTAACAGTGGAGGGAGATTATCAACTCTAAAAAGTTGTTCTCTGAGTTCTACTTGTGTGATCTGGCAGGTGTTCACCTGTGCTCACACATACATCAAACATACACACACACACACATACACATACACACACACACACACACACACACATACACACTCAATTTTTAAAGTTCACACTTGATGCTTTTACATCTGAGCTCTATTTGTTACCCAAGTGATTTTTCTTCTTTACTGATTTCTAACAAAAGGCAAATTCACATACCATGATTCAGCGTGACACAGTAAGGCACATCGGCTGGGACAGGTCCTCTGGTACTGACTTCCAGTTCTACCATCTCATACCATGGAGGGCACAAGACAGTACTTTCTCCTCTGTGAACCTGCCCCAGATCTAGACCAGAGAGGTTTCTAGGAAGAGACCGAGGTGCAGCTGGTACAGGTGGAATGTTTAGCAAACTCCAATTTGGTGCTACAGGAGCCTGGGCAGAGGGAACCCAGAATGAGACCTTAGTACTCTTCACAACTGTATGTCTAGTTACCTAGTCGAGATTTCAACAGAAAAGAAGCCCGTGCTACTTCCATTTCCCATTATTAACATCATTAATCCTGCTCCCCCCAAAGGGATACACTGAATAAATAATACTCAGGGGCTTTTAATTTTTCATGAAAACAAGAAATAATTATCTCGAAGGAATGCATGTGACAGAACAAAATGAGAGTAGAGAATAATGTCTTGAAATCCCCTTACTGTGACAATTCTATTTTATCATTATCTTCTGTTGACTGGAACAAACATCAATTACACATTCATACATTCATACATTCAGTCAGTCGGTCAGTCGGTTGGTCATTCATTCATTCATTCATTCTACCAGTGCTGATAGAGTCCCCAACACTGAGTGTGGGTCTCACTGGGACAAGCTGTATTAATCTGCGCCTAAGCTTGATTTTGTCAATGGTGTCCAGAGTCTTATAGGACAGAAGGGAAGGGGCAGGGTCCCTGGAGCACAAGGGGAGGTGCAAGATGCTGAGTGTCCACACATTCTTCCACCGGAAATGAAAACACACCTTCAAGGAGAAAGTTACTCCCAAGACAGCCTCCCACAGTGTCCAGTGTGCTACAAACAGGGCGGAGTTTTTGCTGAATAAATGTATAAGTAAGGCTTTCCCACCAAGGGCCTCTCTGCTCTGGATTTTAATTTCTGTATTAGTTTGCAACCTTCTGAAAATAAGGTTGCCTATTCTAAACACTCAAGTGTCTATTGAAGAATGAGTTGGTGCTGCATGAATTCCTTGAGGCTCTGAAGGGAGAAATAATGCAACTTAACACCAATCTGGGAGAGAATAAAACACTGAAGAACCTGCTTTATGAAGCTAGTGTGCTGGACAGCTTTAGTGTCGACTTGACACACCTGGGTTGAAGGAGCCTCAATTGGGGAATTTCCTCTATTGGACTGGCCTCTGACTATGTCTATGGGGTTATTTTCTTGATTTTTGATTGATGTGGAAAGGCCCAGTCCACTCTGGGCACCTCTGGGCAGGTTGTTCTGTATTGTGTAAGAAAATAGGCTGAGCATGGGCCAGAGGAGCAAGCCAGTAAGCAGCATTCCTCCATGGCGTGTGCTTCAGCTCTTGCCTCCAGGTTCCTGCCTTGAGTTCCTACCTTGGGCCCCTAAGTGATGACTGTGACCCAGGAGATGTAAGATGATTAAACCCTTTCCTACCCAAAGTTGAGAGTGGTTTGTCATAGTGATTGAAAGCAAACTAGAGCAGCCAGCACAGCCTTAGTGCCAGAGTCAGAAAAGGGATCCTAGAAGTGAAAACGGGAGGATGGCCACGGGAGGATGGCCACAGACACAGAAACACAGAGGAGACCGTCAGCACATGCAGGAGGAGTACGGTGGGAAAGCTGAGTTTACTCCTGAATAAAGGAGTGCGGTCATCATTCTGACAGCATAAGCAAGCAATGTCAGACAGCCATTTCGACAGATACAGAAATAGAATCGCATAAAAACTATACCCGTTCTTGACCAAAAGTGTGCACAAATCAGGAGTAGAACTTCTTCATGTAAATAAAATATGTAAAAAAAAGCCAGCAGTGAACACACACTTATGATGCAATACTGAAATGTTCCCTCTGAGATCAGAAACAAGACAAGAATGTTTTAATCCAGAACTACATAAGAAGTTTTGATCAGTTTAATACAAAAAGAACACTGAAGGATCAGAAGGGGAAAAAGGAATCTGCCCTCCAACCCCTCCCCAGGAATGTTTTGAGGAAATCCAACAGACTCTCTAAAATTAGAATAATTTAGTAAGTTAATTACACAGAAGTTTCCAAAGTTGCATTTTTTTATGTGCTACAGCCAAAGAATTGAGAAATAATGCTTAATGAATACAATCTGTTTCTTTCTTTTTTATTATTTATTTATTTATTTTTGTGTATGAATGTACTGTCTGCAGGTAGGTTTGTGCACCCCTGTCGTGCAATGCTGCGGAGGTCAGAAGAGGGTGTCGGATCCCCTGGAACTGGAGTTCTCCTGGAATTGGAGTTACAGATGGTTCTCAGCCACCATGTGGGTGCTGGGGATCGAACCCTGGTCCTCTGCAAGAGCAGTCAGTGCTCTTAACTGCTAGGCCATCTCTCCAGCCCCATAATCTGTTTCTTAAAAAGCAAAAAATGGGGTTTGGAGAGATAGCTTTGAGGTGAACAGCACTGGCTGCCCTTGTGGGGGACCTAGTTTCAGCTCCCAGCACCCACATAGTGGCTAAGAATCATCGGTAACTCCAGTTCTAGGGACTCTGATGCCCTCTTCTGACCTCCAAGGGCATTGTACAACATGGGTACACTTGAGTACATGCAGGCAATATACTCATATGCATAAAATAAAAATAACAAATAGATTTTTTTTGAGACAGGGTCTCCCTATAGCCCTGGCTGGCCTGGAACTCATTCTGTAGACCAGGCTGGCCTTGAACTCATAGAGATCTGCCTAACTCTGCCTCCCGAGTGCTAGGATTAAAGACTTGTGTCACCACACCCCGCTAAAAGATAGTTCTTAGTCACCATGTGGGTGTTGGGAATCAAACCTGGGTCCTCTGCAAGAGCAGTTGGAGCTCTTAACTGCTGAGCCATCTCTCCAGCCCCAAGAAATATTTTTTTAAAGCATAAAATACCTAGGCACAGCGGGGCATGCCTTAATCTCAGTACTCAGGAGGTAGAGGCAGGTGGATCTCTATGAATATGAGACCAGTATGGTCTATGTAGCCAATCCCAGGCTAGCCAGAGCTATACAATGAGACCCTATCTAAAATAAATAAATAAATAAATAAATAAACAAACAAACAAGTACAAATATTCTAGATTAATTTTGGTGAAAGATGTTCACTAAACTCTATGAAGAAAGCATTATTGAGGAAAAAAATAAGTAAAATATAAGGCAAAATCCACAGGGTCAATATAATCCAATCAAAGTTACAATGGGTGTGTGTGAATAAATTTAGATTTTTATATAGAAATGCCCAGTATCAAGAATGGCTGATGGAAAAAAAAGAATGGCTGATGATCTAGAAGAAAATAAGGGATGGAATTTACACCATCAAATACCCTGGTAGAAGTCTACACACTGGTGAGCTATTAATGTAAGAACAGATAGCCCAACAAGACAATCCATGTTACTGTAACCCATCAGCCAGACACAGTAATAAGCAACAAACTTAAGGTAGAAAGGTTTCAGCTTGGCTCACAGCTGAAAATTAGTCCCTCACGTTGGAGAGTCACAGTGGCAGGGGTCTGAGGCAGCTAGTCACATTGCACCCTCAGTGGGAACAGAGGGACAAATGCTCATGTCAGCTTCTCCATTTTACACAGTCCAGGATTCCAGCCAGGGCACCGTGCCACAGGGACTGGGCCTCTCTGCCTACCTTGATTAACCTAATCAAGATAATCCCCCCACAGGCACGCCCAGGGGTCTATCTCCCAGGTGTTTCTAGATCTCATCAAGTTGATAGTTGAGGTGGACCATCACAGGAACCAATGTGAGATCCATAAACAGAGCCTCCCAGATCAAGCCCTGAAGTGGGAAAGGCCTGGTTCTGCCCACAAATGCTGTGGGAGAAAGCCATACAGAAACTGGATTTTTAATCTCTCCCTCACCCTATACATAAAATCTATTCTGAGCAGCAAAACAAATTAAGCTCACAGAAGAAAACAGAGGAGAAATACTTTCAAGATTTAACAGGAAGAAAAGACTCCTTATATAAGATATGGAAATTTTTTAAAAAGTATGAATACATTGACTTACAGTAAATGTTGATTTTCATGAAAAGATTTCATTAAGTATGAAGAGATGTTACACAGGGAAACTCCAACCAAATGCTCAAATCTAGAATATGTACTTAACAAAATTCCTAGCACTTAATATTTTGGAATGTCAAAGCACAGTACAGGTGTCATAATTAATGCATACAAAACAGCTGGTGAGAAAATGAATCTTTCCACATCATGCGTTTTCAAGGAAGTGCCAAGTGAGTTGGCATGAGGTGACTCCATGTGCTCACCACATGGCTGGAAAAACTGGCAATGTGAGCAGGAGTGAGACTGCAGAGCCAACAGATCTGCCACATGAAGGAGGGCTAACACCAGTGTGACTCATTTGGAGTCTTTGAGAGTGTTCTGAGTGCAGAACATATAGCAATTCCTCACCAAAAACAATCAGACGGGAAACAGACAAAACCAGAGTGCTAAAACATTAATTTATAATAGCCAAATACCCCAAATGCCATTAACAGCAGAATGGATGGCAGTACAGCCTACTGACACTGTCAGATGGGCCACTACTGAGAGATGAGAGAAGCATTTCTATTCCCAGAAACATGGATTGCCCCAAGAACTGTGGGGAGGAATCAAGCAGAAGTCAGACACGAAATACTATGCACTGTCCAATTCCAACGTCCAGGCTACAAACCAAGACAATGAAGCTGTGTGGCCATAGGTGCAGGTGAGGATCCTCTTTGGGGATGTGGTGGGGTTGGGGGACAATTTCTGGGCTGCTGGTCCTGTTTCGCCTCCCAAGCATCTGAGAGATTCCAAAGGCATCCTTCCTGTGTTGATGTCCACATTCAGGGGCTTTTCATTTTTATATGTTGAGTATGAGTAAAATGCCTATAAACATTTTAGGGTAAAAAGCCCTGTCTAGTGAGTAACTAGCCCATGTGGGATACAGTCTGTGGAAAAGGAGGAGGAGATGGGTCCAGGGATCCCTTCAGACCCAATGAGAAAGGCAAATTCCTATGACTGACAGTTCTCTTGGGCTCCACTTCCCTCCCTTAAATGTAAACAGATGTTGTCATTAGCCCAAAGGATGCCCAGAAGGTCATTTTTCTCCTTTCATGTCCACTGCGACTCAAAATGAGAGGCAGACACAAGGTGCTGATGTGCGGACAGGGAAGCTTGTGTTGCACATGCAAGGTCTCTCAAGGCTGCTCAACGCTATGTTGTATCTCAATGCAGTGTTGGGGTTGAATATAGAGAGGAGGGGAAACAGAAGTTACAATGATCATAGTCTAGTTTGAAATTTTGCAGAGGGAGAAGGTGGCAGGGAGGTGATCAACGTACCAAGTCACAGCCAGACAGTCTAGTCCTAAGCAGCCCTGGGGTGACTGCACAGTGAGGCTGCACTGAGCATTTTCAAAAGGTAGAAAAGGCTCCGGAGAGATGGCTGAGCACTGGCTGCTCTTGCAGAGGACCTGCATTCAGTTCCCAACACCTACATGATGGTACATAACCATCTAACTGCAGGTCCAATGCTCCCTTTCTGGCCTTCTCAGGCACCAGGTGTACATATAGTGCACATACATACACATAGTGCACATACATATACATAGTGTACATACATATACATAGTGCATATATATACACACAGTGCACATACACACAGTGCACATATATACACATAGTGCACATATATACACATAAAATAAAAAAAAATTTTTGAAAGCTGGGGGTGGTGGTGTACACCTTTAATCCCAGCACTTGGGAGGCAGAGGCAGGTGGATCTCTGTGAGTTCAAGGCCAGCCTGGTCTACAGAGTGAGTTCCAGGAACCGCTGAAGCTACAGGAAGACCTTGTCTCAAAAAGACCAATCAATCAATCAATCCAAAAAAATTTTTTTGGTCTTTTCGAGACAGGGTCTCCCTGTAGTCCCAGCTGGCCTGGAGCTCACTCTGTAGACCAGGTTGGCCTTGAACTCACAGAGATCTGCCTGTCTCTGCCTCCCAAGTGCTAGGATTAAAGGTGTGAACCACCATGCCCGGCTCAAAAAATATTTTTGAAAAGGGAGAAGAGGGGTTGGGAGATGGATCAGCAGGTCGTGATCTCCAAGCACAAGGATCAGAATTCATTTTCCCCTAAACCCACAAAAATGTGGTGTAGCTCTGTGCATGTCAACCCCTGGTTCTGAGGGTGCAGGGCTAGAGGCAGGTGGATCCTTGGACTTTATTGTTTATCCAACCTGGTGAGCTCCAGGTTCAGGGAGGGAGAGACAGGCACCAAGTGTCTACCTCTAGTCCCCACATGTAAGCATACACATGAGCAAATTTCAGTTTAAATTGAAATGTACAACACTAGAAAATCTAGGAAAAATAAAATTGACTCTGAATCAAGGGGAACTACTTTTTTTTTTTTTTTTTTTTTAGTGTTTTTTGAGACAAGGTCTCCCTGTAGCCCCAACTGGCCTGGAACTCGCTCTATAGACCAGGCTGGCCTTAAACAGAGATGCACCTGCCTCTGCCTCCCAAGTGCTGGGATTAAAGGCATGTGCCACCACGCCCAGCAAGGTGAACTTCTTAAACTCAATGGCCACAGGTCAAATAAAGACTAAGAGATTCTCCCACCCCCAACAGCTATCAACTGCCAGTAGTTAACTGTTCAATAAGGGGTGGAGAGTTGCTCCCCGAGGCATGCAGGGATATTAGCTGGCTTGATCTTCTGCAAGTCCTGGCAGGTAACCACAGCTGCTGTGAGTTCATGAGCATGGTGGCCCTGTCTCATCCAGAAGTGGATCTGATGATTAGTGGCTATATACTGAGGTATGAAATTCTTGAGAATAAAGAAAGATTACCTGGGAGTGGTGCTGCACACCTTTAATTCCAGCACTCTGGAGGCAGAGGCAGGTGGATCTCTGTGCCTTTGAGGCCATCCTGACCTACATAGTGAGTTCAAGGCCAGCTGGGGCTAGAGGGAAACCCGGTATCAAAAGACTAATAATAATAATAGCAATAATAATAAATTATAATAAAAGGAAAACATCATTACAATGGAAAATATTAAAACAAAGAACCAATGGTCTGAATACATAAGAACTTTAGACTTTTAACTCAAAATCCACATCAAAAATTGAATGATGCACTTTAGGAAGTAGTCATAATCATGACAAGTAATAAAGTCCTTAGTCTATAATGGCCCATTTAAAACTAACAAGCAAATGAAAAGCTCTCTCTCTCTCTCTCTTCCCCTTTTGAAATGTACAAGACGTTTCAAAAAAGCAACCAAGACAGAAAAGCGGCTCTTCACATTGCCAGAAGGAAGCAAATCAAACAGCAAGTTTCCATTTTATCCAAACCGGTGGATTATTTAAAAAAAAAAAAATCAACTCCTCGAATTTGAGGGATTGGGAATGGGAAGGATGCAGTGTGTAGGGGGCCACTGCCTGCTTCCAGCTCCCTAAGGAAGAGCCTGGCAATATCGGTGCACAGCTTCCAGGGAGTCCGCACCCCAACACACCACACCTTACACTTCTACATAATTAACCAGAGGCACAGACATCTTCCTTTAAGTTTTTTTTTTTTACCTGTATGTATGCATGGGTGCACAGGATACATGGGTGCACATGGCTGCATGGCTCCACAAGGATGCATGGGTGGACATGCGTGTGGATGCCAGAGCTCAACTTCAGGTATTATTCTTCAGGACCCATTCACCATTTTTGTTTTGAGACAAGATCTCTCATTGTCCTAGACCATTATCAACTACACTGACTGGCAACGAGGCCTGGAGATCTGCCTCCTGAACTGGAATTACAACATACGTCACTACATCTGGGATTTTTTAAAATGTGAATTCTGCCCTCTAGACAAAGTTTTGACCAAGATGATGTAAACAGTCTAACAGTAAACAGAATGCTTATATAGTTCTAGATGAGAAGCAAGACAGGACTGATTCCAAGCATCCAGCCAAAACCACAATACTGAAGAATTCTCAAAACATTTTATTATTAGTAGTATTATAGTAGTAGTAGTAGTAGTCTTTTGCAGTTCTCCCTGTAGCCCCAGGTGGCCTGGAACTCACTATGTAGACCAGGCTGCTGGCCTCCATCTCACAGGGATCCACCTGCCTCAGTTTCCCTAGTTCTGGGATTAAAGGGGTGCGCCAGCACATCCAGTACAATGTTATCTTAGAATCGGGATATGTTGTGCTGTGTGATATCACCAGTATCAGAGTGCGAGGTGAGTGTGAGGATGCATTAAGAAGGATGAGTGGGACGAACGCAAATATTTGCACTGACAACACTTGGTGTGATGACTTCGAGGAACTCTCATGTTATAAATACTGTATAATGAGTACTGAGCACTCAGACTCAGAGAAAAGGCCTCTGCTGCCATTACTACAATCACCAAGATGGGTCTTGGGGATGGGCAGGACGTGGTGCACACACACAGCGACGCATTAATGGGGAAGAAAAACATGGGAAGTGGATGGCAGCCCTGAAAGGACATGGCACGGAGATAAAGACTCATCAGGATGAGAAAGATGCAGGTAGGAATTCAGCAATGCGGCCAATGCTAGACTGGCTTCAGGGAGATTTCCTCGCACAGACATTCAGAACTGGAGACCATGGAGAATTAGAGACTTCGCATCTACCTACAGGGCGTGGCCAGTGACTGGAGCTGGTGTGTCCCCTGTCACTTTTCAGTTGACACTTCAAGTCCCAACTTGATCCTACTGCTGTCTTCCAAAGAACAAACCAGGCTTCAAAACTTAGGGACTAGTCACAAGGCAAGGAGGGACTATTAACACCTCATCCTTGCAGTTGTATCGACCTAGATCCACTCACACCCCACACACATCCTAGCTTTGGCCCAAACTGGAAGAATAGAATGGATAAATGGAGCGCTGTCTCTTCTGTCCATTTTTGTGCACAATGGCCAAATAATCAGCCTCTCTCTGCTTGTTAAAAAGAAGTCAAGAACTATAGGGGTGAACCAGTGAGGATTTGGGAAAATATTTTCAAAAACCAATTTGTAAAAGTAGAAAGAAGAAAAGACTTAAGTCAGGAAGACCTGGGCACCAACACAAATGTTGCCATTGACAACACCCAGCATGAGAAAGGATTCTTCTCCTGCTGCAGAGAGGAAACAGCCCAGCGGGGGGTCTTCAAGGGGACAGAGGAAGTGGTACATGAGAAAGAAGCCCACAGAAGGCAGGCTCCTAGGCTGACCAACCAGCATGTGCAGAGCTGTGCTACACGGGGATAGTGGAAGCCTTCCAGAAAGACACTGAGACTCTGACCTGGCAGAATGGGAAATGCAGAGTCACCCTAAAGAAACCTGTGTTGGAGCTTCTGAGATGGCTGAGCAGCAGAGATAGGAGCCTGCTGCAATCCTCCCCACACCCTCACACTCCACTTCCGAAGCCAGGCTGTCCTTACAGTGGAGGGGACAGGTTATTCTCTTCTTACCACCCTCCCTAGTCTACACAGACAATATCTCTACCAATGCTGGGCCCAGAAGACATAAAAGGCAACTTGGAAATTCTAAAGTTTGTAAGGCAGCAACAGGTTCCCAGCATCAGTGAGAAAAACAAAAGCAAAACAAAGCCCTGTGCCTGGGGAGCTGGCTCAGGGGCAAAGTGTGTGCTTTTCACACTTGAAGACCTGAGTTCAATCCTCAGAATCCACATCTGAAAAAAAAAAAGAGGCATGGTGGTGTCCAGTGTAACTCCAGCACTTAGGAAGAGGAGACCAGGGATCCATGGGGTTCACAGGCGGCCACCCTACCCTACTTGGGAAGTCTCAGGCCAGAGGGAGATCTTGTCTCAATAAAAGGTGGGGATTACCTGAAGAATGATACTCAAGGATGTCCTTTAGCCTCTACATACATTCAACAGCACAGACTTGCTTGGCATGGGGGCAGTGGTTGTGGCTCTTTCATGGGAGGCTAGCGACATTGAGTACCCAGAATGAGAGCTGAGGAGACAGCCAGAACACCAGGCATCATCTTATGGGAAGCCAAGTGGAACTGGAGAGGTACATCTTAGGAGATTCGTGCTGACTGAACCACCGTTAACTTAGTAAGAGACTGCATGGTACAGGAAAGGACGCTGGCTCTGGCTCTCCCAGTCTGAGACACCTGCTCGCACCCCAGAAGAGTCCTGTCTATCTCTTGGAGCCTCCCCTTCCATCTCTCCTGACCCTTTCAGGGAATGCTTCATAAAGGGTGGGGCTGGGACAGTGAAGATGAGTGGTCAGGGACAACTCCATGGAGCCAATCGAGGGTCTTTCCCTGACAGAGGAGGTCACCAAGGGCCTTGATATCTGTGAGCCTCCGCCCATCCCTTCTCTGGACTCTTAATCAGTATTTCACCTCTGTTCCATCACTGAATTGGACTGAGACTTTCCTAAAGTGTCTGAATCAAGAGGAGCCTTGTCCAAAGACCACGATTCATCACATGAAGACCCAGGTGAAGAGCTACGGGCTCCCTGCAGTTACAGAGGACTCACAAGCCAGGCAAGATAGCTTATATCTATAATCCCAGCACTTGGGAACTAAGGCAGGAGGATTTCCAGGACTTGGAAGGCCAGCCTGGGTTATACATAA
This sequence comes from Rhizomys pruinosus, assembly GCA_009823505.1. NCBI lineage: Eukaryota > Metazoa > Chordata > Mammalia > Rodentia > Spalacidae > Rhizomys > Rhizomys pruinosus. The sequence goes on along the minus strand of VZQC01004671.1, from coordinate 1,660,508 downwards.
GTTCCAGGCCAGCCTGGGCTAAGACCCTATCTCAAAAAAATAACACAAAAGAATCAGAGAATTGGCAGCACAGGGTGAGCCCCCTCCCCAAAGGGTAGGGTTGTCAGACTAGCAGGAACCCAGTCTCTCTTCAAATGTCCCCTCCCCATCCTCTAGCCACTGGTTTGGATGAACCCCACTAACACCCCTGACCCAGCACCAGCTGTACAAACATATGATGTCTGACCAATCACAGCTGAGTATCTCCTCTCATGGGCTACCATGGCTAGTTCATGCGACAGACATGCAACCAGGCAGGTCAGTGAGAATCAATGCTAGGACTAAAACATTTGTTGTTCCAAAAAAGCCCTGCTAAACTATGAGACTGTGAGGCCGGGGCTCTAAATAGCCACTTCCCACCTCACAGGGAGCACTTGCTAGGAAGGAGGCCCATCCAGTTGGCGGCAGAGCCAGAACACCCAGTGTGCACACCTGGTCTGCACCACCAGCCACAGCCACCTGCTCAAGGCCCTGTGCTTTTCAGAAAGCATGCGTGACCCTTGTCACCTACACCAGCTCAAGCCTGGCTCGCCTGCTGCACCTGCTGCTAAGGAGCCCTACTCCAAATGGAAGCCGCTCTTCCTTAGGACGGAAGCAGTAAGACATGGTAAGAACAGCTCAGGGAAGATCTCCACAGACAGTGAGGACAGAACCATGAGGGGCTGAGAATGTCTGGGACCCAGGAGAGGAAGCAGCAGCTTGCCTTCCCCGCTGAAGGCAGCAGCTCCAAAGGGAAGGACCACGAGGTTCAGCCCTTTCCTCTGGGCCCACAAGAAGGCAAAGGGGTGGCGGCCTTCTCCATAGAAGACACGGAAGGGGTCAGGTAGAAAACCTACCCCAGGACCTCCTCAGTTGGTGGCACTGAGCCCCTGTGGACACCTCCCACCCAGATGCTGCCTCTCCTGGTGCTCAGGACAGGTGAGGCCGGCAGACAGCTGCGTGAAGAGAACTGAAGAGAAACAGCTGGACAGCCACTCGGAGTTCTAAGAAATTGTTTAGGACGAGTTCCACTCAAGAAGTTGTGATCTAGCATAAATACTAACGGTATGTTGAAGGTGAATTTTGCAAAATGAATGAGCTCGCGTCAGTATTTTCCCCCAACCAGTTAGCAAAGATCACCCAAGTAATTTAATAGGGAATAAAAATCCCACTTACAATAAGGAATGCAAAATATTACACTATAAAAATTAAACATATAAGAAATTGTTGGCACCTTGGGAAATATTACAAATTTTAAGCCTAGAATTACACTGATTAAAGAAAATCATTCTCAAATAACAGGCGGACATACCTGGTCCTGCCTGAGACGATTTGATTTGGTAAAGATGCCATCTCTCCCAAGCAGTTTTTAAATATATTTTATGTACTCTTAGCTGTATATTACAACCTGAGCTATAGTATTTTTCTCATAGACTCCATGATGTAATAGCCCTCAAAAATATGAACCAGGATTTGGATGACTATGAAGGCATTCTATAAAACTGAACCTGTCTTTGTATGTACCCGAGTATACATGGCTGGCGGCATTCTTTGTAGAAAACATGGAATGGGTCAGGTAGAAAAACTACCCCAAGACCTCCTCAGTTGGGGGTACTGAGCCCCTTTGGACGTGTGTGCACAGGTGTGTGGAGACCACAGCTCGACTTTGGGTTTCATACCTCAGGTTTTAAGACAGGGTATCCCGCTAGAACCTAGGGCTCATCAGTTAGACTGGGCTGCTGGCCAGTGAGCTCAGGAACTGACCATGTTTCCATCTCTCTGGTACTGGACTATAAGTGTGTGCCACAATACCAGGCTTTTTCCATGGGAGCTGGGGATCGAACTCAGGTCCCTGTGCTTGTATAACAAGCACTTTACTGACAGAGACATCTCCACAGGCCCAGTCTATAGTTATTAAAACATCTGATGGGCAAACAAGGGAGACTCAGATAAAGAAAGGAAATTAAAATCCCAGAAGGGGATCTTAAAGGTGGGCGGGTTATAAAACTCAACAGTTTCACTTGGCGACAAGAAGCAGTTTCTAGAACACAGCCCATTACTGGTCTCACAACAGTGGATGTGACTGGGGCTCTTCTGATCCAGATGCACACAGTGAGTCTGCATGTGCAGTTATCAATCTGAGGAGTTTACGGTGGTCGGACCACCACAACCCAGTCGTTTACCCTGCAAATCAAGGACATGGGGTGGAAGCTTACTGCAGGGAGGGAAGTAGCTGGTGGGGGCCCACATGTTGTGTGGAAGACAAAGGCTACACCAGAATGGTTAGGAAGTCACTCTTTAAAGTGACTCTCGAATGGGCTGAAGTGCTCAATGCACAGGAAAAGAACGAGCCATTAAAGGACAAAAAAATCCAGACAACAGAATTGGGTAAATAGCTACTAAATCTTCCCGTGGGCACCATCTCAAATACATTAAGCAAATGACACCGCCCTAAAGAAAAACAGTAATAGATTCATCCTTACAGTTTTTAAGTTGTCTGAATGTGGGACCAGTGAGATGGCTCAGCGGGTAAAGGTGCCAGAATGATCCGATTTCAATTCCTGGAAGCCACATGGTGGAGGAGGAGAGCTGACTCCTCCACATTGTCCTCCGACCTCCACGCATCCCAGTAAATAAGTAATTGGATTAACAACCTTCTGACCATGGAAATACATCACACGCCATAGGAATACTGCAGTACAGCAAGTGAGGCCCCAATGCTGCTTGATCAGGAGCCTAGAGGGTTGAAGAGAGCAAAAGTGGATCCTTCTCCCTGGAAAGTTATTCCAAGAATTCCACCACTAAAAGTCTACCATAAGGAAAGCAATGAGGACGCCTTGAAGATTTATCTACCAAAGGTCTTCTACCATAACTTTTCATACACTGAAGTGACGTTCTGCTATTAAACAAACCATGTTTTCAAAAGAAATTTTCTTTTTAGTTTGTATGTATGTGTGTTTAGTTATATATGTTCATGTATGCGTGTGTATGTATGCCTGTGTGTGCATGAGGAAGCCAGAGGTCAGGTGTCTTCCTTAATTTACTTCACTTCCTGTTTTGAGACAGTCTCTCTCACTGAACTTGAAGCCGACTCATTATGCTGGCTTGCGGTGAGCTCCAAGATCCTTCTAACACCGCTTTCACAGTGCCAGGTTACAGGGGCATAGACTTCTCCCCCTCGATTTCAATGGCTTCTGGGAGTTTAGCCTGTACAGGGACTGAGCCATCTCCCCAGCCCTCAAAGAAATTTTAGCAGAAAATATCTGGTATGAAATAAAAGAAAATGAAATTTAAACATAGAACTATCTTTGCAATATAGCACATATACACTCAACTTCCATCCACTTAGTAAACTGGTAACGAGCACTTGCCCAGGGGCAGACACTGTCTATAGAGCAATAAGAAAGATCACTATGCAACTTCCAGTCTGGTGATATCAGACATGCATGCACACAGCCCTCAAGGAGGGAGACAACGCTTTAAGTGTTAACTGTATTTAGAGTAACTGTGGGTAAAAGTGATTTTCTTTCTGGCACTTATCTGAAAATATTTCCATCATACACATGGCTCATTTGCATAATTGGAAAAGAGACTTTGGTTAAAAAAGAAACTCACTACTTCCTACCCAGGACCCAGTCGTCCTCCCAGGACCCAGTTGTCCCCTACCGACAAGGGGCAAGAGGCAAGGACCCCACCAGTGTCTACACAGCTTTGATCTGGGCTTGCTGGGCATACATTAGCCCGCCTTCCCCCAAAATAACTCCCTTTGTTAAAAGCAAGAATGAGTGAGGAGAAATGAGACAATGACACGCCAGCCCTATTTGAAAAATCCACATGACCTTTTGAAAGACTTGGGCTTAAAATAAATGCATGAGTCAGGAACAAGTGGTCCCAGTGACTCAACGTCCTCATGAGAAAACCTCGAGACCATCCCTCGGCTGTAGATCAGTTACCTCACCAAGCAGAAGGTGCCTTGTAAGCTCAAAATCGCCGGCAAGAATGTGGGAATTGTGTGGGTCAATTTCAGGACCTGCTCAGAGCTAACTTATTTCCAGAGCCTGTCCACACCCACGAGTGCAGAGAGGCAGAAGCATACAGGCCTGAGTGCTGCGGAGAGGTGAGCATTTAGAGGCAAACTCTTTGAAACCGATTCCTGCTATTTGCATGTTGAGGACACGCCACACTGATGACTCAGTCCTCTCCTTCCGTATGAAGGGGCCATGTGGGGTGACCTCCAGCAGACATGTGGATGCCATCCGCTGCCTGTGATATGGCCCAGGCTGTTTTGAAATTGTTGTAGGTGCCAAGTATGAGTTTATCAACTTGAAGAGCTACAGGGTAGTCAGACCATAAACAAGCCAGTCATTCATCCTGCAAGTGAAGAGACTTTGATCGGTGCTTCCTACACACAGGGAAGGGATGGCAGGATGGACAGGATGCAGAAAACAAAACAGGAAGAGACTGCAGAGCAAAGGGAGCATGGAGAAAGAGAGAAGACCGCAGTGGCCCTGCTCTCATCTAGTCATGGGGACTCTATGAATGCGGTGAGAGTGGTGATTGTTGAGGACTCCCCAGAACCCCTCTAAAAGCATCTAAACTCTGCATGTCCAAGATGGTTTTCCATGGGTCAATGAAGAAAGAAACAGATGCAGCCCCGCAATAGAATATTAGTCAGCCCTAAAAAGAGATGAGATGGGGAAGAACTCAAAAGACATCAGTTTTCAGAGTCTGCATGCTGCAAGATTGGAACCGTGGACATCTCAGATAAGCAAAGGAATGATAGTATAGTGACTAGTGGCTGCCAGGCGTCTGGAGGAGCATGGGAGGAGGAGGTGGAGCCCTGAGATGGCCGTATAGCACCGTGACAGCAGACATGCCATACTGCACATTAGAGAAAAGCCACAGAACATGCAGCAGTCACGGTGAGCACTAATGTAGACTGTGGATTTCAGTTACTCCTACGTCGATGTTGGTCCCCGTGCTGACCCAGCCATACCACACCATATAAGAGGTTAATGATAGGAGAAGCCAGACACTGGAGCTCTTTCTGCATTATTTTTGTATCAATTGACAACTGTTCTCCAAAAATAAAATCTAATTTAAAAAAAGGTTCATCGTATGCATCTATTTTTGCCATTCTATCATGGTGCCTGAGCTTGTCTGTAAAGACTCGGAGTTCCTGGAGTTCCCAGGGCCTGGCATACAGGTAGGTCGCAATGGGCAAAAGCTGGCCAGGCAGGAGCCTGCTGTCTTCCATAGAAATCTGGCCTCTGCCTTCTGCTAACCAGCTCCATCTCCCTGAACCTCTGTCTGTGAAACAGAACTGAACAATGACACCTAACCCCATGCAGACGCTGTGAGGAGAGAGAGCGGCCCTGCCAGGTGCCAGCCTGCTGCCAGCGAGGGAGTAGCTCTCATCGAATGTGGGCAGAAAGACAGAAATGCATGACAACTACTGTCCTAACTTTTATATGCGGTTCAGGTGGTAAAGGGTTCCCACACCAGGTATAATAACGCATGTTATAAAAAGAATAAGGAAACACAAGTGGCCCACGAAAAACAGACCCTGAAAATGAGAGGCTTGTTGCTGTCACCCTCCTGACACATGGCTGATCTTTCCACTACACTTCAACTCCTGACAGTACATGTGACCTGAATTTCAACCAGAAAAGACCTTTGTCTTCAAATTTTACTCTTAGAAATACATATTTTGGAGCACCCAATGTCTGAGTGAGAGAGCTCATTGGAAAAGAGTCCCCTTTAACATCTGGGAGACTACAAGTTGATACACTACAATGACACATCATTGCTTTAATATTGAACTTAAAATGCACACGTCTCGAAAAAAGACCAAAAAACATGCACATATCACCTGATGTAGCGTTTGTGATCATCAGAACATATGTCATAAATAAACTGGATCCTGGAAGCAAAGGTGCAGTGCAGGAGCAAGATGACTCACGGAGGGGAAAAGTGAGTCAGGGAACGGCCTCAGCAGCCAACAGAGGCTGAAGAGGAGCCTTCTGGTATACATGTCCAGAGAACCAGCCCCAGAAGGAATGAAGAGGGAGAAATACTGAAGTGCGCAGATACGGGATGATCTCGGGGAACTGTTGGCAGGTGGCCTGCTGAGAAGGGCACTCACTGGGCGAGAGGAGGCCAGAGTTTGAATAACCAGGATCCAGGCTTGGCTGCACCCTGTGCTGTGGGGAGCAGAGATGGGGACCGCTGGGGCTTGTTGGCTTAGCCCCAGGTTCAGTGTGAGACCCTGTCTTTTTTTTTTTTTAATCTTTTCGAGACAGGGTCTCCCTGTAGCCCCAGCTGTACTGGAACTCGCTCTGTAGACCAGGCTGGCCTTGAACTCACAAAGATCCACCTGCTAGGATTAAAGGCGTACGCCACCATGCACGGCTGAGACCCTGTCTTAAGGGAATATGGTAGAATGGTGGAGCAGGACGCCACCATCCTCCTGTGGCCTCTCCACATGCACAGGTATGGTATACACACCCACCCACATGCACACTCCACTTACGTGTGCATACATGCATACATACACACACACACACACACACACACACACACACACGGGTACAAAGTAGCATATGTAAACTATTACCCTTAGTGCAAATCTCAGGGACAGACATGAGAACAAAAGACCAGTGACTTGGATACACCCCAAAGGACACAAGAAGAAACATGGAGGTGGTTGCTTCAGGGAAGGAGAACTGGTCAACCAGAGAACAAGCTTTCTCTCCACACTTCTCACCATCTAACAAAGGTGTCGGTGACCATGGGACCCACGAGAACAGCACAAATGTTTTCATGATGTGACTCAGCTTTTTACCCACAAACACATGCTGTCCGCTATACTTTTAGAACAAATGCATGGAAAGGAGAAAAGGACATTCATGTGCCAAACCAAATAGAGTCCCCAGCTGCCGAGATCTGGGAGGAGTCACGGCGAAGGTGCGACTACAGTCGATGGAGCTCGAAGCCTTAATTTTTTTTTAATTTTTTATTTATTTTTGTATGTGTATGAATGTACTGTCTGCATGTAGGTTTGTGCACCCATGTCGTGCAATGCCGCGAAGGTCAGAAGAGGGTGTTGGATTCCCCTGGAACTGTAGTCAAAGACGGTTCTCAGCCGCCATGTGGGTGCTGGGGATTGAACCCAGGTCCTCTGCAAGAGCAGTCAGCACTCTTAACTGCTAGGCCATCTCTCCAGCCCCTTGAAGCCTTATTTTACCATAGCAAGGTCTACTGGGCCTTTCTAAGTCACAAGAATTAAAGGACAGAAGACTGTTTCCATCAAGAATCAATGACTTGGGGCCACAATCAACTTTTGGCCATGTGGCTTCCTGCAGTGTTTTGGAACCTGTTAGTCTCAGCCAAGACTTAGAAGGTGAGGAGGCATCTTTGTCCTGGTACAGACCATATCCCCAGCCTGGGGCTGAGAGGACAGGTAGGGGCAGGAGTACCAGGGCTCTGGCAAATGTTTGTTTCTTGAATGGCTTCAGGGGTTTGAACTGCTCTCAGAACTCACCATGTGGCTGTAGAGAAGGCTCCCTGGTTAAGGGCACTGGCTGCTCTTCTGGAGGACCCAGTTCAAATCCCAGCTCCCACCTGGCAACTAATAAGCTTCCATAAATCCAGTTCTAGGGACCTCTGTGGGCATTGCACAACACAGGTGCATGTACATGTATGCAGAAAAAGCACTCGTACTCATAAAGTCGAAACAACAAATGAAATATTTTTTAACATATTACTTTTTTTTAAAGAGAATTTTTTTTTATTTACTTATTTTCTATGTGTATAAATGTACTGTCTGCCAGGTCCTCCGGCAGGTAGGGCAGGGCCAGCCTGTCTCTCCTCCAGGGCTGAGCGGGATGGCGAGTGTCCACGACCAGAAAAGAACCACGGGGTGGGGGGGGGGGATGACGACTCCTCAAAGCAAGGACTTACTTTATTGCATCAGGTGGCCAGCTTATATATGCTTGGTGGGAGGGGTGGAGAAAGGAAGGCGGGAGAGGAGATATGTAGAATTGGGGGATGGCTTTGGGCCAATAGTAACTCACCACATTGGTTGTAGGCATTTTCAGGTTGGGCTATGCTGAGTCACTCCTATGCGGCAGTGACCGGCCAGAGACAGGTCACTAAACTCTAGTCAGGCTCAAAGGGTTACAGTGGGCCGCATTCGCTAGGGCTCACAGGGCCCAACAACTGTCTGCATGCAGGTCTGTGCACCGGTGTTGTGCAATGCTGAGGAGGCCAGAAAAGGGTGTCAGATTCCCCTGGAACTGCAGTTCTCCTGGAATTGGAGTTATGGATGGTTCTCAGCCACTATGTGGGTGCTGGGGATCAAACCTGGATCCTTTGCAAGAGCAGTCGGTGCTCTTAACCACTAGGCCATCCCTCCAGCCCCATGAAATATTTTTAAAAGAAAAGGGGAGGGAAAAATTCTTTGTCACTTAAAACTCCAGTTCCTTTCCAGTGTTTCAAGAGCTTGGGCAAAACCTCTGTCCTGAATTTGGGCTTAGAATTTGGGGACCAGCAGGAGCTGGGAATCCAGAGGAAGATGTGAGTCTGACCACACACCTCGGCACAGTTGATCCACATCCAAGAACTGTGGCACCAGAGAACCGGGGCCTGAATTCTTATCAAACACTGAGGAGTCTTCAAAGTGACAGTCACTCAACGAGGAGTTTTCTCTGTATCTCTGAGACTAGAACCACAGATAGCCCTGGGACCAGGGCATGAGACACAGCAGTGTGACTGCTGAAAGCACTTCCTTGGAGATTCAAAGACTGTCTTTTATAAAAGAGTCTCAAACTAGACCTTGACTTTGAAAGCCAGCCTTTTACTAACTTCTAAGTGAATCTCTCAGAAAATTGTGTCTCCGACGCCCCTGAATAATAATGAAATTAAAAGCACAGGAAGTACTCTATCATACACATAAAACTAGAGGTTGTGGAAGGCTTCGGGTGGTGTGGTGTGCACTTGTAGTCTGTGAACTGACACACACAGGAGGAAGTGGAGGAGGCTGCAGAGCAGGTGGGGTATAGAGAGTGGGAGGAGGCCATCAAGGTCCTCTTCCTTCAGGACAGGAGCACGAGGGCACGGAGTGTCAGAATGACACCTGGCCATTCTGAAAACTTCAACGGCCTGCATCCCTAAATTCCAAGAAGCCAAGATGGCTTTCATTGGGCAAATGAAGAAACAATAGCACATCCAGACAAAGGGATATTAGCCGGTCATGAAAAGAAATGAACTGCAGAGTCACAAAGGCATGAGGAGGAACCTGGAAGGCAACATCAGTATGAAGACTGCATGTTGCATGCCTAGAACTGTGGGACACCCTGGGGGGCCAGAGGCCTGTGAAGGCAGCAATCGGACACTTGCAGAAAGAAGCCATACCTGGAGGTGCAGTAACCTGTCCAACTCTAGGACTTGCTAACTCTGACTGTGTGCCTCTCTCCCTCCTCCCTCCTGCCCCTTTCCAGCCTTCTCCCCAAACTGACAGGACAAAGGTGCTAGGTTTTAGGGGCTGTGGGTTTACATATGAATCACACTATACATTTTCTGTCCCCTTTCATAGGATTTTAGTTCACCACTTTTCACCACTGCTAAAGGTCCCACAGTAAGAACATACCACATTAGTTTGGGGCCATAAATCCTGCCCCTGCTCAGGGTTATTTTTTGCAGTTTGCATGACATGGAATTCTCAAAATGTTCTAAACACAAGGCCCTCCATGGCCACTTCTTAGAAATGGAGATGGGAGTCCAAGCACCCACAGCTGCAACCTCACTAAATACGGCCCAGGGCCTCTGCCAGAGGCTGGTACAACTCACCTGGGAGCACAGGAGAGCCAGCTTGCCACAACTGTCAAATTTTAGAATGTTTTGGACAACCTCTTGGGTAAAAAATGCTGTGAACTTCCTTTATTGCCCTTCCTTATAATCTCTGCTCAGTGTCAGGGAAGGCACTGCCTGCAGGGGTCAGGTGATGAGCCTCACAGGACAGAGCAACTGCTGCCCCTGGGGCTGAGAGAGGCTGGGCAGTGGCTGCCCAGCGGTCCTGGCTAGGGAAGGGCAGAGCAGGTCCAAAGTGAAGGCTCCTGCTTCCACAGTCCACTCAGCAAGATGAAAAGGAGGAGAGTGCCCTTCCCTTCCTTCCCTTCACAACGTGCCCTATGAAGCCTCTGAACTCTTCCAGAAGCAATAATAAACATGCTGGGGTCACGGGCTCTGCATACAGGGTGCAGTCTGTCTTATTTGGGGCCATGCCTACGTTCTTGTTGACAGGCTCTGAGAAGGGCTGCAGGCTCCTGACCCAGCCTGGAGTTGCCTGTAGCTCTGAACCTCAGCATTATGATCTGCAGGGTGGGCGGCAGCTCAAGGGCACAGTCCCATCTCCAGGCTCTCTCTTCATCATTCCCTCGGCCCCCTTAGCCCAGACCCCTGGGAAGAATCCCTGCAACCCCCAATTAGCCCACTCTCCATCATCTGAGGAGTCCCACTTCCTAGAGGACCCAATGTTTCAAGTCCTTAAGAGTCTCACTGTCCCATCAGGGTGTGGAGATAGCAAGGAGGAATGTGCGCTGGACTTTAAGCTCTCCCCAGAGCAGGACATGGACCCTATCAGCCTCAAGGGCTCCGGTGCTGGCAAGGCCCTCATGAACACCATGGGTTGAGCTCCCCTAGGGCGACTGCCCTGGAGGCCGGCAGGATAGTCGTGGTGGGGTACCTTCTTAGCATTCCCTGACTCACTCCTGCACCTTCAGGCCAATGTTAGCTGGCATACAAAGGTTCCGGGCCTGAATGCGCTGATCCTGCTTCACTGTGGAGAGCATTTCAATGAGGCCAAGGAGCAAAACGAGGACCTGAGGTGAACTCCATGCCCACTCAGTCCCTTGGAGGAGCAGGCAGGCCCTTCTTACTGAGATGGGCCAGCCCTTGGAAAAAGGGCCTCCACATGTCCCCACAGTGATCACCCTCTCTGAGCTCTGGTGGGTAGACACTGGCTAAGCACTGATGCTGAGGGAGGCTGGGGTGAGCCTCAGAGCTGGTGCCACCATGCCGGTTCCATGATTTATGTTTTAATTAATTAATATGTGTATGTATGTGTTTGTATGCATGTATGTATGCAGGTGTGCCTGTGCCATGGTGCACACATGGAGGCCAGAGGACAACCCCAGGTGTTGGTCCCTGAGTTCCTCCTTGTTTGAGGCAGGGTCTCTCATACTGTCCACTGCTGTGTACGCCAGGCCAGCTGCCCCATGAGCCTCTGGGAATTTCCCCATATCTTCCTCCCATCCCAGATGTGCTCTGGGATTACAGATGTGTGGTGTAAGATTATGGCTTTACAGGAGTTCTGGGGATCCGAGCTCAGGTCGTCAGCTCTTGCTTGGGAGGCAAGCTCTTTATCTGCTGAGCCATCTCCTCAGCCTCGTTATTTCTAATCTGCCCCTGTAGTTCCTAGTACTTCAGGACTCCATCAGTATGCCTAACCTTGACCTGTGTTTATTTTGTGGTAGCCACAGAGTGTGGAAGCACATTTACTTATGGACAACCTAGTACAGTGATAGCTGTTGGCTGCACAGATGTGTGTGTGTGTGTGTGTGTGTGTGTGTGTAAAAGGCTACAGCTGATACAAACAGACCAGACTTTACTTAACCAGCCCCAAATCAAAGCAAAACAAACAACCCCTATAATGCAGACACTCTTAAAATCCCCAGTTTCTAGACAGAAACTGGGCGTCTCAGAGGATACAAGAAATCACTGGCTGAAAACATGTTCTGGCAATAAGAAAGGTTTGTAGAACTTTTGAGTTAAAAATTGAGATATATAAATGACTTAGCAGGTAAGAGCACTGGCTGCTCTTGCAGAAGATCCAGGTTTGATTCCCAGCACCCACATGGCAGCCAATAATCATCCATGACTCAAGTTCCCCGGGATCCGGTGCCCTCTTCTGACTGACATGCGTTGCACTTGTGTGTTGGATTTACATACATTTAGGCAGAACACTCCTACACAAGAAAATATAGAAATTAGTTTTTAAAAAATTGAAAATCACAGTGCAACCATTTAGTCCCACCTCAAGAGTCACTAGACTCCTAAGAATTCTAACCCTGCTCAAAAGTCCGAAGTCTGGGCTGGGCGTGGTAGTGCACACCTTTAGTCCCAGCACTTGGAAGGCAGAGGCAGATGGAAAGCTATGAAGTCAAGGCCAGTCTTGTCTACATAGTGAGTTCTAAGCCAGCTGGAGCTACAGAGAGACCCTATCTTAACCCCTCTAAAAGAAGTTGAAGATCTTTTCTGAGATTCAAGCAAACTCTCTTGACTATGAGGCCCTGTAAAATCAAAGGCAATTCACACTCTTTATACAATGGAACACAGCAAGCATTGGAAAAGAGGAGGGGGGACAGGAAACTAGAAAAGAAGGATTAGATCAAAGCAAGATCAAAACCCAGCAGGAAAGCATTCGATCCTATACCTCCATGTCCAGCATCCAGTGCACATGCGTCATGATATGAGCCCCAGGGGGCCCGGCAGCACCCCCCCCCCACGGATGTAGCACATGTGGTCTCTCTTCTGAGGCTATAACCAATTCAATTCTCATCAGCAGATGACCCTGCTCCTGGCATGTCTAACATCCTGTCACCCTGCTGTACAATGCCTGGTGTCCAGGCTTTTCAGGTCTCCATGCGAGCCTCTACGGACCTGTAAGTCTTCCATCCTGCATATCTACAATACCGGCACCACACGGAGTGTGCCAAGGTTGGGTGTCAGCTGCTGAACAGCCAGGTCCCTTTGAACCACAGTTACAGAAGCTCCTGAGTGCTTCTTTTTTTTTTATTTTTTTTTTTATTATTATTTATCTTTGTATGTGTATGAATGTACTGTCTGCATGCAGGTCTGTGCACCCATGTCATGCAATGCCGCGGAGGTCGGAAGAGGGTCTCCGATTCCCCTGGAACTGGAGTTCTCCTGGAATTGGAGCTACAGACGGTTGTTAGCCGCCATGTGGGTGCTGGGGATCGAACCCGGGTCCTCTGCAAGAGCGTCGGCGCTCCCAACCGCCAGGCCATCTCTCCAGTCCCCTGAGTGCTTCTTAACCACCTTCTTTTCCAGTCTATGCCCTCAGCCCGCCCTTCCTTTCTTCTTCCTCTCCTTCCTGGCTTTCTCGTTCTTAGCTAAGTGCCTGTCTAATTTCCTAACAGCCTTCTCCCTTTCCCTCAAGAACCATTTACCCAAGGACTGGAAGGACTGTCCTCTCAGGTCTTGTCTGGCTTCTTTACCTTAAAGCAAAGTCTGGTACCGCACAACAGAAACAAGGGGTCTGTGTCTTTGCAAAGCCCAGGAGATACTCTTCCCACAGAGTACCAGCACTGCACAGGATATAACCTATGGGGAGCACCACCCCATGTGGGAGACGAACCACCATGTGTGGGGAGCACCACCAGGTCAGGGGATAACCACTGTGTCACGGGATGAACCACCACCATGGGGGTAGCACCACCGTGTGTGGGGGAGCACCACTGTGTGTGGGGGAGCACCGCCGTGGGAGGGAGCATCACCATGAGGGAGGGAGCACTGCCGTGTGGGAAGGCACCGCCGTGTGGGGGGGAGCATCGCTGTGTGGGGGGGAGCACCTCCGTGTGGGGGAGCACCGACGTGTTGGGGTATGAACCAGCATGTGGGCTGAGCACCATCATAGTGAAGGTAGCGCCACCCTTCCAGGGATAAAATGGAGCATCACTTTCCCCAGGTCCTCATAAAACCTGTGAGGACTCTGCTCCAGGCAGGAGGGAACTAAACCATGTCCATTCAAGCTCATGCAGGTGGTGCTGATGCAAACACGCACCTCCCACATCCATGAACCAAGCCCACAGAGCGCACAGCCATCAGAGAAGCACCAGGATACCTTCATGTCCGAATGTGAAAACTCCGGCTCACAAACAGCAAGAACGCTTTGAAGAACTCTCACCCTAGTCACCATCTGCTCTGCGGAGTGACGTCTGAGGGAGATGTTCTGAGCTTTGTTGGGCTCGACTCTGCTGCTAACCTTTTGAATGGTCTGCACTTATTTTCTCGTTTGACCGTCACACTCCACAAACTAATCACCACTGTTCCATTTCACAGGAGAAGATTCAGATTTTGAGATCCCCTAAGTTGTCAAAGATCCCACGGGATGGAACTGAGACCCTCCACAAGGCTCTGGATTTCAGCTGGAACAGCACTGCCTGAAGGGCAGGAACAGCCCACCAGACACACAGAAAGCTGTGCATTCCCACGCCCGCTTGGCCACGCCTTCCGAGGGTCATTTTCTTCACCTGTAACATGGCGATAAGATCAGTACCTGCCTCAAAGGGCAGTTGAAAGATGAACAGTGCAAATCATGAGACTGCAGGGAATGGCGCTGAGTACAGTGTGAAGAGACAGCAGAGGCTGACGTCACCAGTGACACCACTATCGTTTTCCACCCTCCTCCTCTTCTCTGAGGTCAAAGGGACCCATACAGACTCACACCACAACCATCAGGCTCTGGCAAGGGGCAACGGAAACCATCGCCAGGCAGCTGGCCAGGTGCTATTTATAAGTTGATGCAGAATCAGAAAAAGTACAAACAAGAATGCCTCTGAGCTGGACTGGGTGACCTTTTGGTTTATCATCACAGCCCAGCGACTGCACCAGGGCAGCACCTGCAGGGATGTCCTTGGGTTGGGTCCCAGATTGCTTCCTCACTGAGAGCCACAACCACAGTGTGGTAAGTTTCCTGCAAGACTTGGGGAGCCAGACCCCACAAAGAATGAACTTCTGGGGCTAGAGGAATGATTCCTTTGGCGAAGCACCTGCCTTGCAGGTAGAGGACCTGAGTCTCTCAGAACCCAAGTACAGAAAGTAGGTGGGTGCACCTGTCATCCAGGGCTGGGGAGGTGGAGACAGGTGGATCCCAGGGGCTCCCTGGCCAGCCAGCCTGGGCTACTCAGTCTCAAGCCAGTGAGAAACCCTCTCAAAAACAAAAGGTGGATGGTGCCTGAGAAAGTGTGTGAGATCAACTTCTGGCCTACACACACACATGCAATGGATACATGTGTACATGAGCATGTGTATGTGTTTGTGTGTGTGTGTTCAATACACTCATAAAATAAAACAAAATAATTCTTAAAAATCAGTAATCTTGGTTGGAGCCCCCCCCAAATCCCACTTATAAGCTATTAAAGATTTTAAAAAAGTATAGTAAATAAAGTAAAATTGACATGGAAAAACACAACAGAAAGGCAGGAAAACAGATAAGGGGAGCCCTTCTTTTTCTCCTCCTCCTCCTCCTCCTCCTCCTCCTCCTCTTCCTCCTCCTCCTTCTAAAATATATGGGGCTGGAGAGATGGCTCAGTGGGAAAGAGCACTGGCTGCTCTTGCAGAAGACCTTTGGTTCCTAGCATCCACATGGCAGCTAACAACTATCAATAACTCCAGTTCCAGGGGATCCGATTCCCTCCTCTAACCTCCTCAGGTATTGCATGACACAGGCGCACTTACATACATGCAGGCAATACACTCAATACACATAATAATAATAATTTTAAAATATACAATACAATGCTGATTAGATATCATGGTTGTGTTCCAAGAACAGACAGAGCTCACAGAAAATACAGGCATGCTGAGCACCACACAGAGGTTAACACATTCATGAGTTGATGGAATCAGGGGGATTATTCAGTAAATGGACTTAGAACATTGCCGACAGTCAGTAATGAAAGGCCGAGTCAAATGGGGGTACACATGTGTCACCCCAGCACCAAGGGCCTGAGACAAGAGAGTCTCGGGTTTAAGGCCAGCCATGTTCTGTAACTAGCGGATGGGCACAGACCTCAGTAGCACAGTGACCGTGCAAGTCTCGGATTTAATTCCTGCCCCCTCCTTCCAGTTGCTCTCTCCACTTCCTCGAAGTGGTTGAAGATGTGAGCTCTCAGCTTCCTGCTTCAACTGCCTCCTGCCATCTATCACTCCCCACCATAGGGATTGTCCACCATAGGGACTGTTCACCATAGGGACTGCTCACCATAGGGACTGCTCACCATAGGGACTGTCCACCATAGGGACTGTTCACCATAGGGACTGCTCACCATAGGGACTGCTCACCATAGGGACGGTTCACCATAGGGACTGCTCACCATACGGACTGTTCACCATAGGGACTGCTCACCATAGGGACTGTCCATCATAGGGACTGTCCATCATAGGGACTGTTCACCATAGGGACTGTTCACCATAGGGACTGTCCACCATAGGGACTGTCCACCATAGGGACTGTTCACCATAGGGACTGTTCACCATAGGGACTGTCCACCATAGGGACTGTCCACCATAGGGACTGTCCACTATAGGGACTGCTCACCATAGGGACTGCTCACCATAGGGACTGCTCACCATAGGGACTGCTCACCATCGGGACTGTCCACCATAGGGACTGTTCATCCTTTGGAACCATAAGCCCAGGCAACTCTTGTGTAAGCTGCCTTGGTCTAGGAGTTTTATCACAGCAACAGATGTGTTCCTTACCTTTCATATAAAAATGAATTCCCTATTGTACAAGGTTTTAAATACTAAAAGTGAAGCCTAAAAGACTTTAGAAATACTCTTGAAGAGGAGAGATCTTTCCTGTGACACAAAACTCCGACGTCACAAAAGCCTGGATAAATTTATCACCATAATATAAAAAATGTCTCTCTGACAAGAATCCCTATAACCAACATCAATACATTAGCATCAAGCCAAAAAAAAAAGTTGCATCACTCAGGTCCAAGTCCCTCCTATGTTAATTCACAGAAACAGAGTAGAGGGACACAAGGAAAACAGAGAAGGTGATAATCACCCCACTGACAATCCAAGGCAGCTTCCATGAGAGGGGAGGCCCTGCCACGTCTGTCTGTGGACCCCTGCACAGGACCCCTGACAATAGCAGCTTAGCCCCAGCCACTTCCTCCACCTGAGCAAAAGCCCCTGAGCTTCTTCCTGGTGGAGACCCTGGCGGCATCTGATCTCACACCTTCTAGAATCATCAAGCCCTCGGCTTGCCCATATCCTGGCCCTGTAGGAATGCACCAAAGCAGAGAGCCCCATGGCTTCCCTGAGCCTGATGGTTGAGTGTCTCTGAAGAGCTCAGTGGTATGAAGGACACAAAAGTAGCTCAGTATTCATTCTGAGCTTGAGCGCCACACACGCCTGGGAGAAGAGGCAGGGTCCTGGGATGGCCAGCTGGAGTCGGCTTCTTTTCCTGAGGAGTGGAAATGAAGCAACAATTAGTGAGGAGGGGGAGCTAGTGAAGGGGCGTGGCACACTCTGATCCGGGACTGTATGGCTCTTCATGTCATGCAGGCTCCCCACAGTGCCACTCTCTGTCTACCCTGACCACACCCACAGAAGGCCCATGCTGAAGTCTGGGCCTCAGGCCTCAGGAGGTGAAAAGCTTGGCCTTGAAGAGCTGACATTCAGTGGGTGAGGGCCATCCAGACCCGGTGAGCCAACGGAGAGCAAGAATAATCTTAGACCAAGGAGACAGAGAGAAGGCAGCGCCAGGCCAGGGGGCTGGGAACGGTGGCTGCTGAAGTAACGCTTGGCCAGGAGGCCAGGGTGGGGCCCCGTCGGCCAGGCTGCAGGGCAGAGTGGGGGGGGGGGTTGGGGATTCTTATTATTTGGGGTTTCATAAGTTTTTTTTGTTGTTGTTGTTTACAAATCCTGGTTAACCATTGAAGAATTTTAAGCAGTATGGGAATACAGGCATAAGAGAGCATGGTCTCCCAGCTCTGATGAAACTTAGGGTATAAAAAAAAATCAGGCTGAAGAGATGGCCTAGTGGTTAAGAGCATCCACTGCTCTTGCAGAGGACCCGGGTTCGATCCCCAGCACCCACATGGCGGCTGAGAACAGTCTTTAACTCCAGTTCCAGGGGAATCCAATGCCCTCTTCTGACCCCCATGGCATTGCACGACACGGGTGCACAAACCTACATGCAGACAGTACATTCATACACATAATAAAATAAATTAAAAAAAATTTTTTTTAAATCACACTCAGGGCTGGGGAGCTAGCTCAGTGGGTGAGGCATGCCTTACAAGCATGAAGACTTGAGTTGGAGCCCAGAACCCATGTTAGCAAAACATATGAGTAGTGCCAAATGCTTAAATCCCAGTGCTGGGAAGTGGAGCAGGGACTCCCTGGGGCTCACTGGCTAGCACACCTCACCTACCTAGTGATCTTCAGACCCGACTGACAGACCTTGTCTCAGAGGACCCAGGTTCAGTTCCCAGCACCATATGGCAGGTCACAATCACCTGTAACTACAGTTCCAGGAGACGTAACACTCTTCTGGGCTCTGCAGGCACCTGCATGCACATAGCGCACACACACACACACACACACACACACACACACACACAGGCAGGCAGAAAAACACTTGTGCATAAAAAAATATCAAGGTGGACACAGGGACTGGAGAGATGCTCAGCAGCTAAGAGCACTGGCTGCTCCTACAAAGGACCCAGGTTCGAGTCCCAGCACCCACATGTTGGCTAACAACCATCTGTAACTCCAGTTTCAGGGGATCCAATGCCCTCTTCTGACATTCGTGGGCATTGCATGACATGGGTGCACTTGCTTGCATGCAGGCAATATGCTCATGCCCATAAAAATCAAAAAGATATTTGTTTCAAAAAAGTGGACAGTGTCTGAGGAACGACATCCAAGCTGATCTCAGGCCTCCACCCATACACATACATGTACATTTCATACCTGCAGCTACATGTGTGTATACATCCGCATGCCGTACCTGCAGCTACAGGCGCACACATGTGCATACCATACTTGCAGCTACAGGCGCACACACGCATGCCATACCTGCAACTACAGGCACACACACACGTGCATGCCATACCTGCAGCTACAGGCACACACACACACGTGCATGCCATACCTGCAGCTACAGGCACACACACACACGTGCATATACCCACACATTGGGTAGATTGACCTGGTTACCCAGGAGAGACTCACTCCGATGGTCTGACAGTAGAAGGGCTTCAGAAGACTCTGATGAAGGAGAAATTGATATAAACTACACTTAGGCCAGATGGCAGGGGATGACAGGGCAGGAAGGGTGGCTTGCAGATCTGTGGCTGCAGCAGCAGGTGGAAGGTAGAGAGTCCTCTAGCATCCTGCAAGGGGGCATCAACAGCTCAGGCCATGAGCCCTGTCCTGCTGGGCAGTGACCCTCCTTCCCAGGTGGCCCGCCAGCCTGTAGAGAGCACAGCACCACGGTGCACACATTCTGGCAGCATGCCATCTGCCCCAGCCCTTGCAAAGCTGTATGGCAGCTCACTGGCACGGTGATTAGGCTGCACACGACAGAGGCGCTGGCTCTGAAGATGCACATTTAAAAATACCGGGGAGATGCTCGGGTATATATAGCGAGAATGAAGCCAAGCACGGCCCACACAGGATGCAAATATGAGCCTCAGAGAGCTCTGTGTTGTATCTTAAATAGAGGCCTGAGATCTGAGCACTGCCAAATAATAGAAATTAGCACTGGGAGCACCAGGACATCACCCAGCCCAAGCCTCAGGAGCACAGTTTGGGTCCCACAATCCTCTTTGCCTCTTTGTCCTCGCCAGGTGAAGAGTTTCATAGTTATCCATGTACTGTTGATTCATTACCCCACTCCATCCCAGAAAAGGTAGAAAGGTGGCTTACCATTTTTATGAAGTATATACCAGATGAAACTTGGGATAGAATGAGCCAAGGGTGACCCAAATGAAAAGAAGTACCAGATAAAACACACATGACTCCATGGCTTAAACATGAAAGGCACAATTAAACTTGGACAATGAGCCTCCTGGCAACCACAGGGAAAGGAGAAACCACCTGTTACACAGTCTCAGAACAGAACAGGTAAAAACAAACAGGCTTTTCTGTGTGAGGTCTTCCTGTGGTTTCCCATGCATCGGGTGCTTGTGGTGAGGAACCTGTCCCCCCAGAGATGAGGTGGAAGAGCATACCTGACCCCAATGTCGCCAGCATCTGCTCCCTATACCACTCACTGGCCCACCTCCAGCCAGAGTCCTCTGCTACTGTGTCAAGACCTTCCCAGCAATACCTTCATAGCTTCTGCCTTGCATATATATTCAGATGCATTAGCTACATGATAATTTATATTTTAAGACAACTTACTTCTGGTCCCTGGAACTTCACACCTCGACTCTATTAGGAAAATCAGAATCAATTTCCAGAAACATTATGTGGCCACAAAATCAAGACATTGGACAGAAGTCAATGTAATTACTCCATTCTGGTTAGACTCCGTGCTCTTCCAAGGCTCTGTGCCTAAGGCTGCTCTCCCTTCATTAGAAAAGGGAAAACAGCTAATGCTGGACATCAAGATAATACCAGCCACAAACTAAAACTTTCTTCTTGATATGGACACCCAGAGGACTGAAGAAAGATACAAAGAGAAGTGGGAACCTTATCCCAGGACCCTATGAGTTCGAAGCCTGGTCTCAGTGACATCTAAAATGATGCTACCCAATAATGGCCCAGGAGGAGTTTGTTGCTAATGGCAACAATATCACTATTTGTTAGGGAACCAGTCCACATTCCTGCATCTCTAAGGGAAAAGTGTGGACACACTTCTTCCCACATCCATGAAAGGATTGGTTTGTAACAGGTTGGAAATCTTACAGAGGGACCTGTGCCACCAAGGAAGCGAGAAGCTCAACCCCAAGGCATGGCTGACACTCCCAGGGGCCCCAGAACATATTCTGAAGGAGGTTCATGGGCTTGTGGCAGCATCCATTTAATGTTGCTCACAGGGATCATCCAGGCCCTGTCAGTGTCCTTGATTTCTGGTTAACACTCTGGGATTTTCATTCAATTCACTCTTCTCCATATTTTAAACTATAATACAAAGTATCCCATCTCCTTCATCATCACCACCACCATGACCACTGGTACTAGCCCCATCTCCCTCCTCACCACCATGACCACTGGTACTAGCCCCATCTCCTTCATTACCACCTCTGTGACCATTAATATATCTCCATCTCTTTCATCATCACCACCATCATGGTCCTGATCACTCTCATCACCACCACTTCATCATCATGACCACCATCCCCACCAACACTGCTATTACTATTGCCATCATTGTCATCGTCTTTATCATTCTTACTGACATCACTATCATCATCACTGTCGTTATCACTACCATCATCACCACCATCCCCACCACCACTACCATAACCATCATCACTATAATCCTTACCAAGAACAGCACCAACACTATCACCAACATCACCATCATCACCAATGAAGCCATGGTCTTCACTACCATTGTTGTCATGATTACCATAATCACAGCCTCACAGACATCGCCATCACTATTGCCATCACTACCAAAATCAGCAGAGCACTGTCATAACCACTACAGCCACCCTCATCATCATCATAATCATCACCACCATCACCATCACCTCCTTCATGACAATTACCATCATCACCACTGTCAGTATTATCACCACCACAACCACATTCGACACCATCACCATCACAGAAGCTCCCATCATGCATTAATTTTCAGGTACTAAGTGCTGTTGTAAGTCAGGCTTGTTCTAGAACTGTAAATATAACTGAAGTGACTCATTTAACCTGTCTTACACCCTAGAAAAATGTCTATCATTTACTATAGTTTTACCCAGGACACTGAGATACTGAGGGCTGACATCAAGTCAGCAGGATCACTGGAAATAAGTGGTCAGGCCAAGATCACATTGCAGCTCCCATGGTAGCCCATGCACCCAGTAAATAAGAAACATGACACTGGGCCCTAAGAACTGGGCACGGGCCAGGAGGGTCCGCCGCATGGCACAGTGACAAAGGACATAGGATGACAGTCCTGCTTTTTTTTTTTTAATTTAATTTTTATTGATGCTTTGTGCATTTCATACATCATTTTCCAATTCAGATCAGGCATATTTCCCTTTCCCTTCCTCCCCACCCCCACCCCATCCCAGATCATGCATTCTGCCATAACTGTCCTGCATCTTTCTCTCAGTTTTTTTTTTCCATTTTTTAGCTATAAGTGATAATTCATGAGTACAAGCATCCTTCGTGCAAAACCAATCTGCAGGCTGTTGTGACCCAACCCCACCAGCCCCACCATCCGTGGGGGTGACAGGTTGTTATGTTCAATCAAGTTGATCAAATGAGTGTCCGACTACATTGCTGTGAGTTTCACCATTCCCCATCGCAGCCTTTACAATTCTCCTACGCACACCCCCGCTCTGTCTTCTGCAGATGTTTCCATAGGCTTAAAAGGACATAGGATGACAGTCCTTTTTTTTTAATTTAATTCTTATTTGATGCTTGTTGGTGCATTGTCATCATATATTTAGAAAGGGTCAGAGGTGGGATAGATAGTAAACAGTCTACTTCTTGGAGCTGTCTGTCTTGGATCTTTCAATTCTGGCTGTTTCCTCATGGGCTGACAGTTTGTCCAGGTATAACCTTTTGATCCTACTAATGAAGCACAAGCAATTAGATTATTGGTATTTAAAAGCAGCACTAATTGTTTTGGTAGGTTCTTTGGTCATAGACACATTATGTTTGGATGATATGTTAATCATGAATTAGATTTTTCCCCCCTGTTAAATATGACAGGGTCTACTGTGGCTTATACATCTCCTGAACCTGGAGGGAGTAAGCTTGTGGATCAGCCATGGGGTTATCTCTCCAAGGAGAGAGCCAAAGCCAATTAGATTTGGGAATATCAGGCACATGGGCTGCTTTTCTTACACAGTTATTTCCAGGCAGGTGAGGTGCAGCTGGTGCTGACGGTGGAGTCTTGCTTGACTCAGGGAGACCCGTATTTGCTTTATTGGTTTAGTGGCGACAGTCCTGCTTTCAAAGCTGGTACTTTATAGAGTCAGAAGAAAAGCCCTGCTGCAGTAGGGCAGGGTGTAGACCACACCCCACGCCTCATCCCTCCTTCTTCAGCCCTCTTCTCCAGGTAACATGGCTCAGGCAGCCACTGTCAGGGCGGCCACCTTTATGTCAGGAAAGCTCTGGTTAGGAGAAATGGAGCACGCCAGCAAGCCAAGCTTACATGGAGGATGCTGCTGTGCAGAGGCCATGAAGGAGACTGCTCTGAGGAGGTGGACACCCAAAGAACAACAGGCTGGACAAGTAACAGACCAGGGACAAGTGTCCTGAAAGAGGACAACAGGAGTGACAGCCTGGAGGTGGGAGTGAGTCCGGCAAGTTCAAAGACCAGGAGGGGAAGGCAGAGTAGCCAGCCCTCCAGGAGCCTCAGGGAGAGGCCGAGCACAGGAAGGACAAACCCTGCAGCACACCAGCCTCTGCTACCTTGGCACTCTCAAATTTGCAAACAATACTTGTGAGAGGGGCCCTCTTTTTTTTTATTTTCTGTATGTGTATGAAATGTACTGTCTGCAGTAGGTTTGTGACCTTGTGGTGCAATGCCTCGAGGAGGCAGAAGAGGTATATTGGATTCAACCCTTGGAACTGGAGTCTTCTCTGGGATTGGAGTTGTCAGATGTTCCTCGGGGCCGCGCCATGTGGTGTGGGGATCGACCCCGGGTCCTCTGATAAGAGCGGTCGGCGCTTCTTAACCACTATGGCCATTCTCTCCAGCCCCCAGAGGGCCCTTCTTATTGCTGTTTTATTTTCAGAGAAAAGTTGTGGAACCAGTATGAACCAGTATGTTTCAGTGCCCCAGTTCAAAGCCAGAAACTGGGGGGTGGGAGGAGGTCTCCTGTCCTAGCTCCAACTGTGTGGTCTCACTCTGGAAAACAGAGGTGAGTCAAGCCTAGGCTATGGTTGGGAGTCTGGAGTTTATGCCAAGGGGGATGGGCTCAGGCACAAGATAAAGTCTGACAGGGTGCTGGGCAGAAAGCAGAAAGCAGTTTTCAGGCATAAACCTGGAAGGACGCTGCCAGGGGTCTAGGGGCCTTGTGGCCGACAGGGAGTTGCAGCCTGAGGTCCTGTGAGACGGAGAAAAAAGGTCGAGAGGGTCAGGGTTCCACAAAGCAGGGGCTGGGTACCATGAGTGGGATGTGGAGGGCTGGACTCCGTGGGCAGGACGTGGAGGGTTGGGCTCCGTGGGCAGGACGTGGAGGGCTGGGCTCCGTGGGCAGGACGTGGAGGGCTGGGCTCCGTGGGCAGGACGTGGAGGGCTGGGCTCCATGGGCAGGACGTGGAGGGCTGGGCTCCGTGAGCAGGACCTGGAGGGCTGGGCTCCGTGGGCAGGACCTGGAGGGCTGGGCTCCGTGGGCAGAACGTGGAGGGCTGGGCTCCGTGAGCAGGACGTGGAGGGCTGGGCTCCGTGGGCAGGACGTGGAGGGTTGGGGTCCGAAGATATGAAGGGCTGGGGAAGTCGGGGGAGGGCATTCCTGGCCAGGAACCATGTAAGCTATTGGGTGAACAGCAGATTCTGGGACCCAACAGGCTCAGTGGACCAGAGCTGTGCAGCTGCCTTTGATAGCAGATTTGCCAGTTGTCCTATCCTTCCATCAACACTTTCCAAGCACCCCGAAGATGCCTGCATAAGGCTGGGTATAACTAAACAACTGCTCAACAGATCCAACTCTTCAGAGGCTCCAGCCAAAGCTCCAGAGGCTTTGGGATCCCCACAGGTATGACCCCAGGACAAAATCACAAAGGTACTGCAGGAGGGATCTCAAAGATCCAAACTCATCTGACACCACAAACCCAATTTTATTGCATACTTCTCAGTAGCCACGGGCTGGACAGTGTCTATCACCTCCAGGTACAGGAAGCCCAGCTACCTGTCTATCCCTCGAGCATCTTGGAGAGAAGGGCCGGCTGTCGGCAAGAGATGCCACAGCCCAGCACACTAACGGAGAGCCTATCCACACGCCACACAGAGCTGCCGCTTCTGGCTGTCGTATGCAACTCAGATCTGGTAAACACCAGGCATTGAGGAGAAGCAGCAATCCAAGAAAGAGGCTGAAACAGACACCTGTGTGCAGAGGACGTTCGTTCTGGGCTGGAGAGGCAGCTCCAGGCTTACATCACTTCCTGTTTTTGAAGGAAATCCGAGTACAGTTTGTAGCGCCCACATCAGGCAGTACAGAGCCACCCATAGCTCCAGCTGCGGGGGATGTGAGGCCCCTTCTGAACTCCCAGGAACTATACTCATGTGCACAGACACAGACACACATACATGCACACAACTAGATAATAACGAAGATAATAACCATAATAAAAGAAAGCCCATCCAGGAAGCAGCTTGCATAATTTAAAAAGCTGGAACTCCCGACAGGACACTAATGCTCAGGGAGGAAGTTCAGGCTCAGAGGGACCAAATCCATCAGCCACTAGTCCCTCCCAGCTGGTCCAGAACTACTTTCCAGACTCAACTGAGATACGCCCCACCTTCCCTTTCCCAGATTGCCACCCCAAATCTATTGCTATGGTTTGAACCTGTAATGTCTCCCACAGGCTCATGAGCTTGAACATCCCCCAGCTGGTGCTGCTGTTCTAGATGGCGCCAGACTCCAGAACCTTCACGAGGTACTGTCTAGCCAGAGGAAGTGGGTTGTGGAGGGGTAGATGCCCTGGTTTGGGTTCTGTTGCTGTGATAAAACACTGACCAAAGCCAAGGGGGGAGGAAACAGCTTATGTCTGCCTCCAGGAGGGAACCCGGAGGCAGAAACTGAAGCGGAGGCTGGGAGGGCACTGCTCACAGGCTTGCTTATCACCTTTCTGACAAGGCCCAGGCCCACCTGCAAGGACGGCGCCACCCCCAGTAGGCTGGGTCCTCCAACATCAACTGACCATCAAGACAATGCCCCATAGACATGCCCACGGGTCAGTCTGATGGAGGAATTCCTCAGGTGAGGTTTCCTCTTCCGGGATGACTGGAGTTTGTGTCACGTTGACAAAACCAACCAGCACAGTGGACCCTGCGGATCTCTGCTTCCTGGTCCAGTGAGCTATGAGAAAGCACATCCTCACCCTCCCACCACCGTGGATTGTCACCGTGTGTTTCCTGCCTTGGTAGACTGCATTCTCTCCCACTGTGAGCCAAAATAAACCCTTTCCCTCTTAAGTGGCTTATATGGTATATTTTGTCACAGTGACAAGAAAAGTAACACTAATATCCTGCCCTCCAGCAGCAAGGGGTCAAGGTGGGACCTGCCTCCTTGTTCTGTTCTCTGCTCTCCACTGATGAGCTGCTCTACTTAGCACCTGCTCAAGGGACAGACACAGAGAAGAGAGTTGTGAAGTGACTCCACCACAGACATTAGTGTCTCTTCCATTAGTGCTGAGCTTCTAAAACCATCAAAGGGAGCAAGTTTAGTCTGGCCTTCTCCTGCCCATGACACCCTTGATACCTGTTAATATCTGTATTTACACATGCTCAGAGGGTCCTCTGGCCTGTAACCATTGGTGGGAAATCTTATCTGATGTGGTGTGTACATTGTGGGGTGTGTGTGTGTGTGTGTGTGTGTGTGTGATGTATGCATATGTGTGTGTGTGCGTGATGTATGCATATGTGTGTGTGTGCGTGTGTACATATGGAGGCCAGAGGTTAGCATCAGAGTTTGTCTTCCCACTTAAGGTGATCCATGTGAGTCTTTGACACTGGGTCTCTCACGGAACCTGGAACTCAGAGTCTGGCTAGGCTGGCCAGCCAGGGAGTCCCCAGAGGTGCTCCTGTAGGCTCCCCAGTGCTAGGCTTATGGACTCACGTGACCACGCCCGGCTTTTTAAATGGGTGCTGGGGGCTGTGGGGCCAGTCCTCATTGTGTGCACCAAACACTTTGCCCACTGAGCCATCTCTACAGCTCCTACATGTGGTTTCACAGTCACCATTTCATCCAAGGCTTGGATTTCCACTTCCGACAGCAGATTTCATTTGGGTTGTAAAATAGACTTAGATTAAAAGAAAATATTCAGCAAATTAGACACATGGAGAAAAGTGTATTACCTCATGCTCAACCTGTGTGCCATTGTGGCCACCTGCAGGGGTCACCTCAGCCTGCAGGGGTCACCTCAGCCCCAACCACTTTCCCAACTACTGACCACGAGACCCATTGTTAATGTACCATCTTGGGAAGGTCTAACATGTCTCAAACTTGTCATGCTCACAACTATACCTCCATCTCTCCCAACCTTTTCCACCGCAACTTCCTTCCCCTCCCAGCTCCATTCCTCCGATGCTAAGAACAAAGCTAAGTACAACCTGAGACCTTGCACACCCTCTCTTGAAGTCATGCCCCCTCCATCTTCTGGATGTGTCCCTTCCTGTGGCCAACCTCTTATCTGCCTGGATCACAGCAGTGGCCTCCAGCTTTGCAAACCCTCTTTCTCATCCATCTGGCCTTATTCTGAAGGTTCAAGGTCTTAAGTCAGTAGATGGATCACTGCTCTGAATTCCAAACCTCCATCTATTTGAAATCACGTCACACTCAGGCCCAAAGCCAAAGTCTCCTCCCTCTCGTCTCTTGTCCGTCCCACAGATTTCATGCATCTCCAGCTGCGCTGATTCCTCACTGTCACAGCCAGGTCCCGACATGGGGCCTTTGACCTGGAGCTTCCCGTGCTCTGAAGGCTCTAGGAATCCACGTGGCTCACTTCCTCACCACCTCCAAGTCCTCGTTCAGACGTCACCTCCTGTTGACGCCTACCCTCCACTTCAGTTAATGCCCAATTGTCTGCCGCCCACCACACTGATAAAGTCTCCTTCCCCTGGCCTACTGCCTCCATTCATCTTCCACAATGCTTACTGCTAACAAGCAGGATGCTGGGTGCATTCACTGTCTGTCTTCCCATGGAACACAAGCTCAGGGGACCAGCAAACACACGGGCTCTGCACGCAGTCCCTTGTATGTCTTCATAGGCAGCTTAAGACATTGGATCTCTTAAACCAAGGGGTCTGTTTCCTGCCCAGACACATCCCAGGCTGTTTGAACAGTGAGCTTTGCAAACTTTACATTTTTTTTTTTTTTTGGTCTTTTCAAGACAGGGTCTCTCTGTAGCCCAGCTGTCCTGGAACTTGCTCTGTAGACCAGGCTGGCCTTGAACTCACAAAGATCCGCCTGCCTCTGCCTCCCAAGTGCTAGGATTAAAGGCACGCGCCACCACGCCCATTGAGTTTTGCAAACTTTAGAGTTTATCACAGGCACCTGGGGGCTTAGTCTCCTAAACACCCTGCTGACTGAGGTACTGTCTGGCTTGGGGTGAGGGTAGGGGTGTCACTACTGCAGTTATCAAAATGTCTTATAAAAGTTTGAATGTAAAATAATAAAAGATAATACAATGAGCAATCACATATAGACTTGTGGGACTCCAGCACTTCAACACCCTGCTGAGTCTTCTGGGTGTATGCACACTGGGTGTGAACTCTGCACTGCAGAGAGAAAGTATGTGATGGTGGGCAGACGTCATCACCTGCCAGGGAGGGAAGCATTTCCCACTTGGTGGGCCTGTGAGTCTGCCCATAGTCCTCCTCCCCCGGCTGCGCTGGCAAGCAGCTGTAAGTCAAACACAAGTGAACAACATGATTTCCCCTCAGAAACTTCTCAGAAGCCAGCCAGCCTGGAGGCTTTGGGGAAACTGTAGCTTGTCTGTGATCCAGCTCCTCCCTGAACATCCCCAGATGGAATCCTTCGGGAACAGGCTGCTATCAGGTAGCCAGGAGCAGGCAAAATGCAAGGAGATGAACAGTTAGGGGATAGGGAGGGAGGAGAAGATGGGGAAGCAAGAGAAAGAATCAAGAAGAGAGGAAGATCTGCACCAATACACACTCTCCTATACACACACAAACTGTTTTGTTTTATTCTGTGCGTGTGTTTGTTTTGTGGTGCTGGAGATGGACCTCAGGGCCTCATGCTGAAAAGATCTCAACCACAGAGATGCACCCCCAAACTCCCAAGGCCTACTTTGCCTTTTAGATGCTCAGTGGGTGTTCAGACAGGCAGAGAAGCGTGGGAGCAGTGTGCTGCCTGCAGCTCCGGCCGCTGAACCACAGCTGCACTGTGTGCACTCGCCAGCTCCTCACTCACACCTGTGTGCATCTGCCCATCAAGTACCAAGAAGTCAGTGTCTGTATCATGACCCTTGAACTTGGGTCTCATTCTCCCAAAGACCATGATTGCATCTCACAGGCTCTGGAACCTCCTAGAAGTCACCGTACAGTCCACACCAGTTACTGTTTAAGCATTCATTTCTCTTCCAGTCGAGTTTGCTTTCAACCACATGAACAGAACAGAACCAGCCATGGTCTCCTGCTCTCCCACCTGTTTCTCAAGTTAGTTCTCTGCTCCCTAAATATCTGAGGCCATGGGTGTGACCTAGGTCTGAGGCAGAGGGTGTGTTTCCTGCTCCAGAATCAGAACTGCCAACTGCTGAGGACCCAAATCCCCTCACCACCCCCAGATCTGCAGACTCAGAAACACCACAGACTGGCTGTGTGGGAGACAGGAGGTCCAGGCTAAGGACCATGGCTCCCTGTCTCCAGGTCCAACAGCAAAGTCAACCTACCTTCAAGGTAGTCGTAGTCAGCAAAACTAACAAAAATAAAACAAAAGGAGAGGCTTTATATTTGTGTGTGTGTGTGTGTGTGTGTGTGTGTGCATTCATGCAAGTATGCGAGTGTGTGTGTATGTATGTATGTATGTATGTATGTATGTATGTATATATGTAGAAGTGCCTGTGTAGTTGCAAGTGGGGATGTTTCCTATGTAATGTGTATATTCAGTTATGTGTTTGCAGGTGCACATGTGCATGCATGTGGGCCTGTAGAGGACAGGGGTCAACTCTGGTTGTCATTCCACATTTGAGATAGTGTCACTGGCCTGGAATTTGCCAATTAAGTTACGCTGGCTGGCCAGTGGGTCCTAGGCATCTATCTATTTCCACTTTCCAACTGCTGGGATTACAAGGGTGTACACCATCACACCCAGCTTTTGTGTGTGTGTTATGAGGATGATACTCAGGTTCTCATGCTAAACGTGGCAAGCCCTTGACTGACTAAGCTCTCTCCCTAGTCCTACTTTCTGTCTCTTAAAGGTAACTACTGTAACATCTCCCCTCAATAATAAATATAATATGCTTGGGCAAGAGCTATTTTTGTTCTGCAGGATGGAGATTACAGAGCACAGTAACCTTCGTGCACCAATGAGACTCAGCTGTGACATGTCAAATGATGTCAAGATGCATGAAGGAAGGGAGCTAAAAATAGCATCACCAGGCTCAGCACCAAGAGCTCGAGAGCTCCAGAGCATCAACCCCAGGACTCGAGAGAGAAACCGCCAGCAGCCATTTCCAGAGGACGCAGGTTCGGTTCATGTGGGGTAGGGGTCTTTATGCTCAGAACTCTACAGGTTTGCACAGTGTGACTTCAGGGAAGGCAAGCTGCTCCAAGAGTGATATTTTAGACTTTAAAAATAGAATGTTCTGAGCCTGCTTGATATGAACAGTTACCCCGCAAGCAAAGCTATCGAATTATATAACAACCGTATGTTTAGACCCTATCAGTCACAGGCTGACAGTATGTACCATTGATTCCACACTCAACTCCTTGGCAATTAGAGTTAATGTAAAAAGTCTATATTGCTTGTACACAGAACTGCTGTGCTGCTTATGGGTGTGGCTCAGGGAGGGAGAACTATGTCAAGAGACCACGTGTTCTCCTCAGAGAACTATTTTAGCTACCTATTTTAGCTCATAGGTGAAGTTGTGAATTTCAACAGCATAGAATTTACAGATCTTTCTGGGAATGTTTACTTCTACTCAGAGTCACACCTGGGTGACAACTGAATATGGCTCCCAGGCAGCTTTCCCTGGATCCTCCCCAGCCAGACAATGCAGCTTTGATTATTTCTGAATGAACCTCAACCATGGCTGTTTTACTTTTTAATGATTTATTATTCTTGGATTTTGTGCTTTTAACATTAGGACGTGTTTAATCTGTTCCTAACTCAGCACAGAGCAGAACACAGGTGTCTGAGTGACCTTCTTTTCTGGCCCCCGAAGAAGGGAAGCATCTCAGTGGTGGGGCTGTCAGCATGTAGACCTCTCCCTTTCCCTGAAGTCCTGAGGATCCACTGAATTGAAACACCCTAGAAGTCTGGAATGGAGGGCACATGGGGGGGGTAGCTTCAGAAACCATGGACTAATACCATATACCACCCTGGCTTGGTTTTCCTTTTCTGACCCTAACTCCAGATAGCCAATCTCACTTCCAACCATAAATGCCTATACAGACAAAATCAAACAAAAGAAAAATGTACCCTCTGTACCAAGCTAGGATACTGTGATAGAGACCCTCAGGGGGCGATAACTCCTGACAGGAAGAGATTTATCTTCTGCCATACAGGAACGCTTGAAACCTCCACTGGGGAAGGCTCAGCTGTTCGCCGAATTCACAAAATCTGGCTTGAGAATGGGATGCAGGCAGACTCAAGGAAACATCAGTGGCGATCTATTATTTCCTGGAAATTATCCCGCAATCTGAAGATAAAAATGCAACCAGGTAGAGTTTTTATTTTTAGCCCAGAAGTAATGGGTTACAATGATATCCACGGAAACAAAGACGGCCAGGGGCCCTTCCTGGGCTCTGTGGCAGAAGCTCAGCCTGGGGCTTGTCCTGGTCTGACTCAGAGATGTACAAACAGGACCGGCTTGTAGGAAAGGGGCAGTGTCCTCCTTGCTGTGCCCCCCTACCCCAAGCCTGCGACATAGCCCTTTGATTCATAAGAAAAAGTCATTTTCTGGGACTGCTGTTAAAGGATTTGCCCAGCCTATGCTCATCAAAGGCCTCCCCTCAATGTATTCCCACCCTGAGGGGGGTTCAACTTGCCTCATATCAAGGTCAAGGGGTGACTCTGGCTGGACGTCTTCATCTGCTCGAGCAACTCAGCTTCCCTGCTGCTCCTAGATGCTCCCCAGGCTCCCTGGGAGGCTGGCAAAGAGCCCCAGGCTCACTCACTCGCTCATTCAGACTCCTGTGCAAACCCTCCAGCCCAGCACCAGTCAGCACTGCAATTGTCAGGAAGC
The DNA here is from genome assembly GCA_009823505.1 of Rhizomys pruinosus. NCBI lineage: Eukaryota > Metazoa > Chordata > Mammalia > Rodentia > Spalacidae > Rhizomys > Rhizomys pruinosus. The sequence goes on along the minus strand of VZQC01004671.1, from coordinate 1,628,390 downwards.
TCCTGTCTGCCTTTGGGGGCTGAAGCCCATTATTATCTGTAAACATCCTTAAATATAGTCATGCATGAGTGGGGCAGGGCCCCAGGTGAGGAGGGCAGACTGGGGGCAGAGCAGCAGCTCAGGGGACAGAGGGCTCAGACCCTCCCAGCCTCCACCCTTCATACCTGTGGGGACCCGCCAGGGTGGGGAACTGGCTGGAGTCAGGCAGAAATTTCCAGAATCCAAACCCTGAGCCCTGTGTGCAAAGCCAGTTCTTCAGCAACTGTTCCCAGGCTTGAGAGAGTTCTGAGAACGGCAGGGAGGGAATTTTTGGGGGATTCTGTGGCCTTTCCACACTCTGCCTGCAGTCCTAGGGACCCTGCAGATCCAGGAGACTGCTTGGATCCCAGCCCATGGGTGTGCCAGAGACGCAGAATTCTGTTACTCAACCCAAGGACAAAGAAACTGATCCCAGTCAGGTCACAGAGAGATGGGGAGGCCAGCACCTAAGACCACCCAACAGCCCATACCTACTCCCAGTCCCTGCAAAGGGCCAGTTTAGCTGGGCCCTAAAGCAGGTCCCCCACCCACAGCCTAGGTTTCTATGAAATGGACTGGGCTGTGCATCCTGAAACTGCAAGTGTGCCTAACCTCTGCCCACTGGACCCTCTAAACAGACCCTCACCCTACCTAGTTACTATGGCCAAAATAACTGACACACTGCCCACATATGGGAGCAGAAGAACATATAGGGTGTAGAAGCCCTGCTTGGAAGAAAGGTCACTGTGGTGGGAATGGCTTCTACACCTCTTCATCACCACAAGAGCAGGCCTGGGCCAGCAGCTCTGTCACCGAGTCACCTGTGACATGCGAGGAGCCCAGAGCCTTCCCCAAAGGAAGAGCCAAATCCTGCTTTTGCCATTCCAGCAGGGGCACTGGCTCCACCGTTCGCCCCAGTGCCCACCTGAACAGCAGGTGGCTCCCCAGGGCGGAAATGAGATAGGCTAGGATCTCAGCATAAGCTAAAGGTCTGGGGACATGAGCTGGGTGAGGGAGAGAAAGAGAGACTGAGGGAAGACAGCACAGATGGAGGAATCCCAGGAGCAGGGCCCAGCACGGAGCCAAGCTCCCCCCGACTTCTGGGCATGCAGCATTGTGCGTTCTCAGGCAGCCATGTCCCAGGTAGGGTCTCTGGAGGGCTCTAATTCCAAAGCTGCTGACAGTCTTGACAGGTTGCTACTGCCCTTCAGTGAGCCCTTTTCCAACTAATGACATCTGTGAGCCACCGGCCTGCCTCGTGAAGAAGTTGGCCTTGGGTACTCAGCTGGCCCAGGGAGACAGGAGGCTCCAGCTTTGGATGAGTCACTACTGGACCAGGGTCATGGTCCAGGTGGCCCCAGAGTCCAGCGGGGCTTCTGGTCTACCCAAGCTGCAGGGTGATCTCTGTCTTTGTCTCTTACTGTCTCTCTAGCTTTATTTCTCTGTATCCCAGTGTAGCTGTCACAAACAGAGCTTCTCATTTTGGGGGTGGGAGTGAGCAGACTCGGGGCACATGGGTACAGGCAGCTCTGAGCTGGGAGGGGATGCCTGAAGCTCTGGTCCAGGGCCCAACTCGATGGCAGGCTCAAGAGCATCTCTGCCTATGGTGCATCTGGGTGTTTCTGTGAGCTTCAGGAGAGCCACAGAAGCACTCCCGTGTCCTCAGCCACCCACGTGATGTCCAGTTCTCTACTTGCCTGCCTCCCACTCTAATCTTCAGTGTCTCCTTGACTGACCACTGGAGCCCAGCTCAGCTGCCTGTCTGCCACCCCCAGTGCCCCTGGACGCATGACCCCTTCCCTGTGGCATCACAAGCGCCCCCCCCCACAGCACAACCCACACCAGTCACCATAACCAGGACACAGTGAAACCTGCTTTCTCCCTACTCTACTTCTCTAGGAGATCATGACAGGTTTGTGCCCCCACACCCAGACCCCCAATCCTGCCCTTTACTGAGACATGGAAGTCACATTTACTGATCCCCTCAGTCCTTCCACCATCTCTCCCATAGGGTGTTTCCATCCAGTTCGACTTGGAGCCCATACTTAGGCAGCGTTTCTCACTAGTGCTTGACCCTCGGCCACTCCCTTGACCTTCAGCATGACCTCCTGGTCCCACCATCTGTTTTCTCTCTTTTCTGTGCCCAAGCACATAGCTCCAAGCCTCAGTACTATGCTCCAGTACAAACACATTTCACTAGACTTCAGGGAGGCATGGATATCTTCAGGGTCTTTACCTGGCTCATCCTGTTCTCTACCCCATCCCCTAGGCCTTGTGGGGTGCAGTAAAATCAAACAACACAGTGGTTAAAAGAGGCCAGCACAGCACCTTGGAATAGGAGTCCCCTATTGTGCTTTAAGAAATCCTAACACTTGGGAGGCAGAGGCAGGCAGATCTTTGTGAGTTCAAGGCCAGCCTGGTCTACAGAGTGAGTTCCAGGACAGCTGGGACTACAGGGAGACCCTATCTTGAAAAGACAAAAAAAGAAGAAGAAGAAGAAGAAGAAGAAGAAGAAGAAGAAGAAGAAGAAGAAGAAGAAGAAGAAGAAGCAGCAGCTGCTTAAGGATATTTAACTGCCTGAATTTAGATCTCAGAGTCTCTCTGGAGAAACATAATCTATTGTCTATTGTAAATATAGTGAACACCCCATACATGAAGGAACCCCTTCAATATCAGCTACCACACCAAACACTTCCAAGATCTTAAATGTCCCCACGCCAGGGGAATAGTTAAGTAAATGTTGAAGTGGGTGTTTCCCTGGAAGCCTGCCTGTGCCGTGCCTGCAATTTGAGACATGAAACTTCAATTTAGACTACTTGAAATAGATGCTTTTGCTTGATTACAAAATAAGACAAAACCAGACAAAACCAGAGAGCCAGGTGCAAAGTAAGCACACTGTACTATTGAGGAAATTGGCATGCATTGTTCACGTGAGAGGCAGGGAATGGGAAGGATCCTGGAGAGTCCCACACCCAGACAGCACGGAGAATGGAAGGGACTGCAGGAGAGGACTGGTGAAAGGGGGCATCCACTGGGTCTGCAGGGGAGACACAGTTACTGCTGGTAAGAGATCAAAGTGAAGCTGACTGAGCCGAGGGCTGAACACTGCCACCCTGAGACCGATTGGTAGGCAGCCCTTTGGTCTCCACAGGGTGGGATGTACTGAACTGAAGGTACTGAAGTGTGGCCATGTCATCTGCAATGAGCAGCCCACATCCTGGGCTCAGAGGAATGCTGGGAGCTGCAAGTAGGCCCCTAACAGAAAGTCAAGGCTAAGATCCAAAGAGCCAGTCAGCCAAGCATGGTCCTGGGGATCCAGGCTGGGTTAGCACATGGTTGAAACCAGGAAAGGAAGGATCCCTGGCGTAGCCTCCGGAAGGAAGACCGGAGAGCAAGGGCCAGAGGAGAAGGAATGCAGGCAGGGCTGGGAGGGGCTGTTAAGTTTGTTTTAGGCCTAGAACTATTCAGCATAGGGCAGGATCAAGATCAGGACTATGGGGTGAGGGAGGGAGGGGGGACAGAGCCCTGGTTCCCTCTGCTCGCTCTCAGCCTGAAGGCTCTCCTTTATCACTGTTCTTGTCCTCTTTATGTATTTATCTTTACATTTATTTATCTCGCAGTACATGTGGACGGACACACACACACACACACATACATACACACACACACACACACACACACACACCCTCTGGTGCATGTGCCGAGGTCAGAGGACAACTTCCAGTAGTCTGTTCCCTCTCTGCATGTGGGTTCTAGGAATCAAACTCAGGTCATCAGTTTGGACAGCAAGCACTCCGACCCACATACCCTTCTCGCTGGTCCCTCTGGGCCCTCTTTCTATGGGGACACTTACTAATTTTAATCTCCATTTGCTATTTCCCAGTGAGCCATCACATCACGTCCACAGCCACTAAAAACAAGAACTTAAAATGAAGTGAGCACTCCCGATTGCTTAGGACGAAAGGAAAATCAGAGGAAAACAAGCACTTGTCAGCGACTGTCAATAAGAGTAACATGGGAATTTCAAGACCATTGTGTGATTTCAGACCCTCCTGTCTGGTAAGATCTAAAATCTGATCCTTACAAATAGTACCCTCATTAAAAGCAAAACCACAAACCCACAGAACAGTCTGCTTCCTCTCAAGCACATTCAAGCACTCTATGATTCTTCCCACAGCTCCAGGGCTAAGACCCTCCATCTTTGTTACACAGAGAAACAGAGTGAAGCTCAGAGAAGGCCAGTGCCCTCCCCAAGGCCGCACAGCTAGGAGAGGGCAGGGCTAGGATGAGAGCCCAGGTGAGCAGGAACCAGGTCCTGGCCCTTCCTGCTACAAGTCAATGAGAAGGTTCTGTGTGGGATTTCAGTGGCCACTATGTCATGAAAAGTACAGGACATTTTGGTAAACTGAGACTCTGATCTGCATGTCAGCATCACAGGACTGCTGTCACTGTGGGGGCTCACCAAAAGGTATTAAATCTCACTTGTGGAAAAAAAGAAAAAGAAAACTTGAACCGGGGAATCTGACTAGGTGCAGTACAGTCTTGCCACATACACGCTGATGTGTTTCTGGTCCAGTGGACAGCTGTCCTGTCACTAGTGTCTGTCCTCTACAGCCACTGGCAGCTCCAGCTCAATCCTGAAGCCATCTTGGTATGGCTTGAAGATGGACTATCCCCCACGGGCTCTCAGGAGGCTTGGGTGCCAGCCAATGGGCTTTGTGAAATGATTGGATCCTCAATGCTTTGCCCTAATGAACGGATTCAAGTGGAATAGACTCTGGTGGGGTGGTGGAATGGTGGAAGGAGGAGAGAGCATGTCTCCAAGGTTGTGTCTTCGCAGGGTCCACTTTCCCTGTCAGTTGTCATCACTGTTTTCTGCTGCCCTATCTGCCTTGATGAGAGCTGCTCTGCTCCACCACTATGGACTGGAGCTGTGGACAGAATAAGGCCTCAAGATAAGCTTCTCATGTCAGGCACTCGGTCACACCTCCTAAGCAATGCTCTCTCCCTGGTAGTGGGCAGGAAAGTGTTCCAAAGATTTGTGTATGCTCTGAACTCAGAGGGCAACCTCACTTAGAAATAGAGTCTTTTGAAAATGTAATTAATTCATAAAATAAAGTCATCCTGGGCCATGTTAGGCTCCAAATCTAATGACTTCTGTCCTTACAGGAGAGAGGACACAAGACACAAACAGGGAGCCAGGTGACAGTGGAAGAGAATACAGTGACACAGCTATGGACCTGGGAGCAGTGGGAGCCATACTGTGCCTGAGGACCCCTTCCCAGGGAAGGAGGGAGTGTGAGGTCCTGCTGACACCTCGCGGACTCTAGAACTACGGGAGAATAAATGTCTCCCTTGTGAAGCCACCCAGCTTGAGATCGTTTGTCAGAGAGCCTAGGAAACTAACGTACTGCCCCCCACCTAAATACACACAGAGAGACGCGCACATACACCACATATACACAGACACAAACACATACATGCATACACACACAAACATGCATGTACATATATGAACATTCTCTGCCAAGTTACAGGAATTTGGCCTCTTGTATAACTCTGGGCTGCTCCAGTGCCCCCCCCCGGCTCCCCATTCCGTGCTTAGTCACACCTGTCTCCACCACCTTCCTGCCCCCCCCAGCCCCACCCCAGAAGAGGAGTCTCTCAGGAACGTGGAATCCTGCTGCTACTTAGCTTTCCTCCACGTCTCCTTTGTAAGAAATCCCCATGCCTTCATGTGGCCACAGAGACTGGGCCCGCTTCCCCCCTTAGTGAGGGAGGCACATCCTGCCGATCATTCTGAACTACCCTCCTGAACTACCCTCTGATCCTCTGTCCAGCTCCACTTTCCCTCCTCACCTTGGGCACCCCATCCTCAGCCAGACCTCGTCTTGCTGTTAAATATCCCACTATATCCTGAGAGAACACCTGGTTGAGTGTCTCTCCTTCCCTCAAGACCGCAGACCCTGAGGGTCAAATGGTCACTTAGTCACCACAATCTCCTGCATTGTGCCTCAGTGGATGCTGGGATGAGAGAATAAGTGAGTGAATGAATGGTCCACAGATGAACACATGGCATCCTTCGAGTAGCAGGTCTGTGTCTCTGGAGGGTCTCCTCTGCAGCGTGGAGCACGGTACACCCACACAAGTCCCCTTGGTGGGGAATGAAGAGGAACTGCATTGTCACTGGAGGTCGCCTGGTGGACTTCAGTCTACCTGCTGGAACCAGCCATGCACACAGATCGCACTTCCATCTGATTCCACTTCCTGAAACTCCCACTGAGAGGCACGTCTGTCACTCCATGGTCAACCTGACATCAGAGTTGCCAAGGCCACAGGCATGTGGGAGGTGACAGGCATGCATTCACCTTAGGTGGTCCTATGGAAGCCCAAGCTGGCCAATTATCAATTAAATCTCAGAAGATGTGGTCAAATACCTTTGCTAATGCCACGTGCAGCCCTGCTTTCCCATCTCTCTGGGGTAACAGGTGACCGTGTCTACCAATGCTGAGAGAGACTGTCTCAATGCTGTGCCATGTGCCACTTCCTCCTCCTGTGCACCAGATCTTGGGAAACACAGGACAGATGATCTCCTGATTTCATATTTCTCATGGGCTGAGGTGATAGTTACTATAGTCTCCCCATCTTTCCTGTTTAATTGGCAAAATTATCCATGGTTTATAAGACAATCACCTTGTGCTCTCTGAGAGAATGCCATCCGAACTGTGGGTGCTTGGGGTTACGTGTGTATTATTCACATTTCTGTTGCTGGGATAAAAATACCCTGAGAAAAGCCAACTTAGAGAGTAAAGGACTTATTTTGGCTTACAGCTCCAGAGGCAGGAGAAGGCATGGTGACTGGCAGGAGCCGGAGGGAGGAAGAGAGGGAGGGAGGGAAGGAGAGAGAGAGAGAGAGAGAGAGAGAGAGAGAGAGAGAGAGAGAGAGAGAAAACAGGCCAAATTTATAAACCCTCAGAGCCCACCCCCAGTGACAGCTTCCTTTAGTAAGCCTGCACCTCCCAAAATGGCACCAACTACGGTCCAAGTGTTCACATGTGAGACTAGGTGTTCACATGTGTGAGACTATGGGGACACCTCACTCAAACCACAACATGTGACTAGCATTTACCTGAAATCCAGAGTGTGGAGATGGAGTGGGAGAGAATACTGTTTAGCTGACTGTGCTCATTGTACCTATGGTAGGACAAGGGGCATTTGCTTGATCAGGAGGAAGAAGTGGGCTGCTGACATTTTCATGAAACATTGGTAGCCAGGGGGGCAGGGTAGAGCAGGAATGGACCCCGCCCAATGTCCCACTGACCTATTTTCACAAACAAAAGCTAGAAAACTGAAAGACCCTCAAAGTCACATGGGGCCTCCACCAGGAAAGAAGCAGCTGTCCTCTGAAAGTGGGGGACCAAAGTTGAAACTCAAGAGAAATGCACCCTGGGAAGTCTAAGCTCATAGTTCCCTGAAGGCTGGAGCAGGAAATAACCCCCAGAGCAAAGAGGAGATCTCCCCAATGGAGCAGGAGCAAGGGCATCTCCACGGGACCACCATATCAGCTACCCACACGCCAAGTGTGCTTCTTGAAGAACGCACAGTTCACAAAGCTCAAAGAGATCTCTGAGGGCCAAACAGTGGCCTGAGGAAGTGCTGAGTCCTCCCCTGCCCCAGCACTTGAAATGGTAGTGAACTGAATTAAGTTAGAGCTCCAGAAAGTCACAGACCAAGCTTAACTTTGACAAGATTGACAGAGCGCTCCAGCTCTGACAACTGCAAAGAAAGGGGGCACGTACTGTTATCTGACACAAAATGTTGGCTGTGCAGCACAAAACATTATTCCTGAGGAGGCAAGAAAATCCGAGTCACAGTCCAAAGAGCAAACAAAAGGAGCCCCACCGACAGCCTGCTATCAAAATGAGCGGGAGCCTAAACATGACGTTGACGGTAGGAACAGTACATGAAAGGTTGACAACACATCTCAAAAGAGAGAAAACTGAAACAAAAATGCTAAGTACCCAAGTGGAAATGAAGTGTCGTAAGTGGAAGCCGTATTGGATGGCCTTAGTTACAGACTAGACAGAGGAAGGAAACAGCCAGAAAATGCAAAACTAGGGAAGCCAGCAGCTCCAGGGCAGCAAGAGGCCCAGTTGTAAAGCCAACTGCTTCATCAGGGGAAATCAAAGCAAAGACAGCTATAAAGAGCCCGCCTGGTCCAACCTCACCAACTGGCCTCAAAAATGACCTGCACAGGGGGTCAGATTCAATAAGCTCATAGTATGGAGGACTTTATGCTACTGAATACTGTCAAAAACTAGAGCAGTGACCAGGCACTTGGTGGAGGCTGGCAGCTTGGTACAACCTCCCAGGGGAGGGTGAGAGAGACCCACTAGGGCCTGTCAACCCCGGGTGAGTGTGCATACCCCACAGCTGAATCACTGGAGAAACAGAATCAAGGTGTCCACACTGAAGGGGGAAATGTACCCTAAAACAGCTAAAGCACGTCACCACACAAAACAAGCAAACCACAGCAAGGCAGAGGCCAGGGAAATCAACATCCAGAGTTGTTAAAAACATTTTTTTTTCTGTCTTTTCAAGACAGGGTCTCCCTGTAGCTGTCCTGGAACTCACTCTGTAGACCAGGCTGGCCTTGAACTCACAAAGATCTGCCTGCCTCTGCCTCCCAAGTGCTAGGATTAAAGATGTGCACCACCATGTCCCGCTCAGAGTTGTTCAATTGTTACCTAAAGCACTGGGTTTGGGTGGAGGGGGGACTTCGGGGAGCAGGAAAACACAGGAAAGTATCACCACCACAAGAAACAGCGAGTAAAAGAACTCATCGAGGGGCTGGAGAGATAGCCTAGCGGTTAAGAGTACCAACGCTCTTGCAGAGGACCCGGGTTCGATCCCCAGCACCCACATGGTGGCTAAGAACCGTCTGTAACTCCAATTCCAGGAGAACTCCAGTTCCAGGGGAATCCGAGACCCTCTTCTGACCTCCGCGGCATTGCACGACATGGGTGCACAGACCTGCATGCAGACATGCAAAAATAAATAATAATAAAAAAAAAAAAAAAAGAACTCATCGAATTATCAGATTCAGCAAAGACTTCAAAGCAACCACTGTAGATATGTTCAACATATTGCAGATATACTCAAATAGAGATGTCCAGTCAAATAGAGAATTTTAATGAGGAGATACGTGTTATTTAAAAGAATCAAAAGTAAGTCCTAGGGTAGAGAGCACGATGCATAGGACTGACGTGAATGGAAACATCACTAAAAGACACGAGTTAGGCTTCTTTCAGCTGGCCTTACTATAATTGGAAATTATTCATTGTGAAGATCAGAGAAAGAAATGTGACAAAAAAGAACAAAGAAAAGTAAGCAGAGGCTTAGAGAATTTCACAGACCAACAAATCGATGAGAGCTCCAGAACAAGGACAGTGAAAAGAAACATAAAAAAAAGCTAAAAGAAATAATGTCTGAACTCCCTCTCCAAAAAAGTATTTTAAAATATCTTAATCTACATCTCCAAGAAGCTGAATGACTTCAAAATAGGAGATGCACACCCAGACACATGGATGTCAAAATAGTAAAAGACAGAAACAAGGAGAAACATTTTGAAAGTACAAAAAGAAAATGACTACATACAAGGAGAGTCCAAAAAAGTAACGGGTGCCTTCTCTTGGGAAAGCATGGGAGTCAGGCGATAGCTGAATACCTCTCTCAAATGCTCAAATGGAGAAAAACCTCTGAACACAGAATCTTTAACCCAAGAAAACCAGCCTTCAATAAAGAATATGAATTAGGGGCTGGAGACATGGCTCAGCAGTTCAGAGTGCTGGCTGCTCTTACAGAGGACCCTAGAGTTCAATTCCCAGGACCTACATGGCAGCTAACAACTGTCCCAACTCCAGTTCCAGGGAATCCGACGCCCTCCTCTGACAGCAGTGGACATTGTACAACATGGATGCACTTACATACATACAGGCAATACACTCATATGCATAAAATAAAAATAAATAAAATATTTAAAATTTTTAAAGAATATGAATTATAGATATGGTGGTTTGGATGAAAGGTATTTCCCATAGGCTCAAGTATTTGGTCAGCTGAAGGCCCTCTTTGCGGAGGGTCATGGAATCTTTAGAAGGTGTAGCCTTGCTGGAAGAAGCAGGTCACTGGGGGCACTCTCTCTGAGAGGTCACAGCTTCATCCCACCTCCAGCTTGTTTCCCTCCAATTCCTGCCAGTGCCTGAAGAGGGCCTGCTTTCTGCTCCGCTGCCTCCTGTCAAGCCTCCCATCATGATGGACTCTCATCTCTCTGGAACCATAAGCCCAGATAAACTTTTTCTTTCTCCAAGTTCCTTTGATTATGGCATTTTATCAGGAACAGAAAAGTAACTATACAACAGCCATTCCCAGATAAATAAAATGGACATTCCTAAAAGAGTCTCTTAGTAAGAAAAGCTAAGAACATATCTGAGCTGGAAATCAAGTGTCATCGGATACAAATTCAAATCTACAAACACATAAACCCAGGCATTCCAGTAAGACACTCTATAACTGTAAAACACAGCAGCATGTGTATTTCTTCACTACTGACTGATTTAAGAACAGTTGCACAAATGACCCCATCTACACGCATCATTGTGTCTGTGATGCAGGATTATAAAATGTTTTGCAAGGGCAGTGCAGGGGGAGGAAGTGTGGGCAGGGCTGTATGGTGCGAGGAAATGATGTCATGTGTCAAGAGTCAATAAGAACAGATGAGGAGAGGCAGGAATGGCAGCTAAGAAGGCTGGTGTAACAAATTCTGCACATATACTTTCCTTCATTCTTCCAGCTTCCTTGAAAGATATGATTCATGTCAAGTAACACTAATGGCAATACACTGTAACACTTGGAATAGCTAGAGACATAATTCATATGACAGCAGGAAAAGGAAAGGATAGTTCTCTATTGAAGTGAGTTTTCTGTGTCTGCTCAGATTTAAGTTAGCATAACATTTGTATATTGTTCTGGAAACTAAGGTATGTATGGTCATTCCTAGAGCAACCACTAAGAAAACATCAGAAAAAATCATTAAAGAAATAAAATGTCACAATAAAATATACTCGGTGCAGAAGAAAGCATCCAGAGAAGAATAGAACAGAAGGAGCTGTGCGAACAAAAGGGAAGACACAATAGAGCAGATACAATAGAGCAGATACAATAGAGCAGATACAACAGAGCATAATAAAATTGTCAATGGATTAGACAATCCAACAAATAAATTGCATAAAAGATCAGATCTCCCTACATGTTGCTCACTGGGTAAAGGCATTTGGCCTCCAAGCCTGATGACCTGAGTTCAATCCCTGGAGTCCACTTGGTGGAAGGAGAGAACTGATGTTTGCTACTTGCCTTTTGACCTCTAAGCCCATGGCACATGACCCCCAACCCCAACCCAACACACACCAAAATAAATAAGTGTAAGAAAACAGGCATTGCACAACACGGATGCACAAACCTACATGCAGACAGTACATTCATACACATACAAAAATAAATAAAGTTAAAAAAAAAGAAAATTTAAAACTTAAAAATACAAAGTAAAAATTTTCTGGGTGTGGTGGCCCACACCTTTAATCCCAGCACTAGGGAGGCAGAGGCAGGCAGATAGATCCTTGTGAGTTCAAAACCAGCCTGGTCTACATAGAAAGTTCCAGGCCAGCTGGGTCTGCAGGCAGACCCTGTCTAAAAAAGACCAAAAAAATACAAAGTAAAAATTGATATAGTTGAAAGGGAAATGAACAACTCAAAAATAGTATCTGGAGACTTCAGCAGCCCACTTTCAGTCATGAATAGAACACGTAGGCAGAAGATCAAGAAGAAACAGAATGCTAAACAACAGTGTAAACAAACTGTACAATATAGAATCCCATAGGACAGCCATCTATGGAGCACTTCACTTGCATCAGCAGACAACATGTTCTTCACACACACACACACACACACACACACACACACACACACACGTCACGGTGTCTATGAGAAGTTCATAAAATTAAACCAATGCTCAACACTCTGTGAAAGATTAAGATCCAAAACATTTCTGATCAAAGTGGAATGGAATTAGAAATAAATAACCAAAATAAAATGTGGAGAATTCACAAAGGTATTAAAATGTATTAATAGGCCAGGCGTGGTGGTGCACGCCTTTAATCCTAGCACTTGGGAGGCAGAGGCAGGCGGATCTTTGTGAGTTCAAGGCCAGCCTGGTTTACAGAGTGAGTTCTAGGACAGCTGGGACTACAGGGAGACCCTGTCTCAAAAAAAAAAATAATAAAATGTATTAATAGCACAGGAATCCTCAGGGAGAAGGAGGGCTGAGACCTCATGAACTCCTCTCCATCCATGATGGAACATTGACAAGCCCAATCTTATAGAGATCTTGTGTAACTGATCAGCTGTCATAAGTTCAAGAGCTCAACAACCATGTCATTCCTGAAAACCTGTGTTTCAACTATCAAATTTTACTTTCTATACTTTGAGGATGTTTAAACATAGAGGGAAGGAAAAGAGAGTCAGATGGAGACAGAAAGAGACAGAGGGAGAGAGAGAAGTTCAAAGTACTAAAATCAGGGATAAATAAGGGGCTAAAAATACCAACTTACAGATGTGTAAGGAATTAGTAGAGAGTACTTTTATGGCTTGACAGTAAACTAGTAACAGAAATAGACAGATTCCTGGAAAGGTCGAGATTATGGGGATGCCTTTATATTTCTGTGAAAATATTAAAAACCACATAATGTATACTTCAAATATATCAAGTGAATGGTACATAAATTATATATCAATACACCTATATACAAAATAAAATTTAGAAAATTGCACTGGGATATAATTTTCACATGCATCCAAATGAGAAAATTAAAATGGATGTCAGCACTTCTAGAAAAAGCATGAGGCAACAGGAACTTATGCTGTGTTTGGAAGTTCTTTAGGATGCTAAACATATACCTACCCTATATTCTGACAATTTCACATCTACGATTTATCCAAGAATAGAAACATCTATGTACAAAAAGTCTTATAGGAAAATTCTCATATAATACAAACTTTATTGATGGGAGTCACAAACTGGAAACTCCCACCAAGTGACTAGACAAAACATTCACACTGGAGGATGCTACTGGGGAGTAAGAAGGCACACACACACATAAATATGAATGACTTCTAAACAATTATATCTGATTAAGGAAGCCAGAAAAGTACACACATCTATGCTGCCTGGCTCTACTGATACTATACTTTATGCTGACAGATCTGTGTAAAGAATTATCTCTGATGGGGCTGGAGAGATGGCCTAGCAGTTAAGAGCTCCGACTGCTCTTGCAGAGGACCCAGGTTCTGGATTCCCAGCACCCACATGGCAGCTGAGAACCGCCTTTGGCTCCAGTTCTAGGGGAATCCAACACCCTCTTCTGACCTCCGAGGCATTGCGCAACACGGGTGCACAAATCCGCATGCAGACAGTGCATTCATACACATAAAAAATAAGTTAAATTAAAACAATGTGTATATATATANATTGTCTCTGAACAGCGGTAGGAAAGACTCCAGGCCACTTTGAGTGATCCAATACTTTCATACCTAATTGAGAGGTGAGTACCTTGTTAAAACCTTCTCAAGCCCCATATTTTCCAAATATAACAATGAAATTTAATATCATGATTAAATTCAGATTCAAGTTTCCAGGCAAGAACCTTTTACAGTATTGGTATGTATTTCCAATTGCATTTTAGGAAGTGCATCTCATCAGGCTGATCTATGTTTAGAGGCTTAAAACTGACATCAGATGATTCAGGTTATATTTGCCTTATCCAACAACAGAAATTTTTTTCAACAGTATTCACTGAGCAATGTTAACACCTGTTTATCATGACTGCTGGAACCTCTAGCTTCTATGGGGCTGGAGAAACCTCTCCTGTGTGTTTCCTTCTGCATCTATAAATTTAAATTTTTCTTTTTTTTTTAATTTTTAATTATTTTTGTATGTGTATGAGCATACTGTCTGCATGTAGGTCTGCACACCCATGTCGTGCAATGCCGCGGAGGTCAGAAGAGGGTCTCAGATTCCCCTGGAACTGGAGTTCTCCTGGAATTGGAGCTACAGACGGTTCTCAGCCGCCATGTGGGTGCTGGGGATCAAATCCAGGTCCTCTGCAAGAGCAGTCAGTGCTCTTAACCGCTAGGCCATCTCTCCAGCCCTGAATTTAAATTTTTCTATAAAGATTTCAGTACTCAGCTATGTGTGTATACATATATAGATGCCTTTCTAAATATACACAGACTATAGAGAAGATAGAGATGATATAGATGACACATACAAAAATACATATATACATAGGTTATATGGATGATGGATAGACAGAAGACAGATGATAAACAGGTAATATATGAACAGATGAAGGTTGGATAGATGGATTAGATATAGATGGATAAATAGATGGGTGGATGGGTACATTAGGTAGCTAATTAAGTGGATGATGGATAGATAGATTAGCTAATAAATAGGTGGATGGATGACTAGATAATAGATAGTAGATTGTAGATAGATAATAGATGAAAAGATAGTAGATGGATAGATAATAGGTGGATGGATAAGTAGATATTAGATGAAAATATAGATGGATAAAAAGATAATAGAAGAATGAATGTATAAATTGATAGAGAATGATAAATTAGGTGGATGGAGCAATAGAAAACAGATGGTAGGTAGATGACAGAAACTGATAGAAACTGGACAGATGTAGCTTACACGGTGGCCTTCCCTGGGATCCTGTGGTGATCCATGGTATCTTCGCCCTGTCTGTGATGCAATTCTCCATACCTATGCTCAACACTATTTATCCAAGTAAGCCACTATTTATGAATATGTGACAGAGAGAACAGTCTCACATGTAACTAGTTCATGTTTTGCCAAGACACTTAAAGGCAGATCCCCAGAAGGAGCACTCACAGTTAAAAGGTCACTGGATATGTAATTTTCTACATATAGTCAAACTTCTTTCCATAAGATTTGTTTTGCTTTGTTTGAGGTGGGGGGACAGTTTTACTATATAACCCTGGCTGTCCTGGAACTTGCCAGCCATGTAGATGAATGAGGCTGGCCTTTATCTCACAGAGCTCTGCCTACCTCTAGCCTCCTGGGTGCTGGGATTAAAGACCTATGCCAGGACAGCTGGTTCTTCCATAAAGTTTTCATCATCAGTTCATAATGGCAAAAAGAATATAAATTTTAATTTTAAATATTCCCATTTCACATTTCATGTTAACTAACAGGCACTGGGAGGATACATTGGTTGCCAGCAATGCAGGTGATGGCTCAGAACTGCTGACATGCTGAGAAGCCTGGTTTCTTCAGCTTCTGACATGAAAATTACTGTCATTTAAGGGAGTGAGGTCTATATAGGCTCATTTCTTTGCAACAACTTCAACAGATTCACATAGGCAGAAAACACTTAGAATGGCCAGAATTATCAAAGATTAATATTTGGGGTATAGTTGCTTTAAATTGGTTCTCTTTTATTTAAAGAAACAAAACAGCCATTGTGTCTTTGTGGGGGGGGGGGCCTCCTGAAGCAGAGGAGCCCGGAAGTCACTCCAGACAGGTAGATTACAGGGTAGATTGACTCTTGGGTTGCTGGAAAAGGGTCTAAACTCTAAACCGTTGTAGGGGTGGCTGTCTGGGCGGAGCTGCCCTTCATCTTTGCAGCCGGTGTAGGGTGGGTTTGGTTCCGTACCATTGTGTCTTTGTGTGTGTGGTGGGGGGGGCTCCTGAAGCACAGAAGCCAGGAAGTCGCTCCAGACAGTTAAGTCAGGCATATCCCCTCCACCCCCCACCTCCGCCAACTGGAATTGATGAGAGAGTATCCAAGTGGACTTTTTTGGAGAAGCTTCAGAACAGGAAGGGAAGAGTGACTTAGACTTCCAATATCCAATACATAAACAAAATTGAAAGCCTGAAACCAAGTCAATACTCCATAAACAAGGAGGAGGAAAGAAAAAAAAAAAAGCATCAGAAGGAGACAAGCAAAACCAGCCTCGAACATAGTGAAAAGACATTTGTGGTTTGAATCACAAAAGGGAAACCCACATGCCAGGGACACGACGAAGGGACAACATGGGAAAGGTGCAGGATAATCCCGCACCAGGCTCTACCAAACCTAGATAGCTACAACAGGATCCCCCTGGAGGTGACCCAAGGAACAGATCTTAGAGGAATAATTGCAGACCTATGCAGAGAAATTAAAGAAAATAAAGAAGAATTCAGAGAACTAAAGAGATAGAATGAAAAACTCAAAAAGGACCTAGAGGGATACGATGACAAACTCTGGAAAGAATTAAAGGAAGAGATTGACAAATTCCAGAAAGAACTAGAGGGAGAAAAAAAAAAAAA